>VZRW01011934.1:22701-71644 GCA_013398125.1 Aegotheles bennettii | reverse complement strand
CTCGGCCGTGCCTCGCGCCCCCGTGCCGCCCCGCAGGAGGATGTTCCCGGTGCTGAAGGTGAGCGTGTCGGGGCTGGACCCCAACGCCATGTACTCCTTCCTGCTGGACTTCGTGGCGGCCGACGGGCACCGCTGGAAGTACGTGAACGGGGAGTGGGTGCCGGGCGGGAAGCCGGAGCCGCAGGCGCCCAGCTGCGTCTACATCCACCCCGACTCGCCCAACTTCGGCGCCCACTGGATGAAGGCGCCCGTCTCCTTCAGCAAAGTCAAACTCACCAACAAGCTCAACGGCGGCGGGCAGGTAAGCACCGGCACCGCGCCGCCCTCGCCCCGCTCAGCGGGACCGTCCCCTCCTGTCCCGTCCTCCTCAATGTTCGTTTTTATGGGGCTGTTGCCCAAGGTGGGTCGTGCACCCCCCCTCGCCCCTTTCCTCCTTTCGCGCCCCTGAATCGCGTTCTCCCAGCAGAGCTGTTTGTTCTGCCGAGGGTCGGGGCGTTGACATTTTGACTCTTTTCCTAAGCATCGTTCTGGACTGAAGAGCAGGTGATGCCAGCGGCGCAGCGGGTGCATCTTTCTGGCTGTTTATCACCAATGCGGCTGTGACTGTGCAAGCTGCCCTGTCAAGCAGCGGGGATGAGGGCAGCTGGGCAAAAAGTGGGGGTGCCTGACTGCAGCGTTCCTTTCCTTTTCTTACAGCTTCGGTTCTAGGGCTGATCCCTACCTGTGGCCTCTTTCTTCTCTGCTGGAAAGATGGATCATTAGACTTGAAAACCTGAGTGTTTTCTGTGCCTGTCAGCATCTGCTGCTGCTCTGTCACTGCTTACCTGCTCTGTTGGTTTCCTCACAGATCATGTTGAACTCTCTGCACAAGTATGAGCCCAGGATTCACATAGTGCGAGTGGGTGGCCCGCAGCGCATGATCACCAGCCATTCCTTCCCAGAGACCCAGTTTATAGCCGTGACGGCCTACCAGAACGAGGAGGTATGCACAGCGGGGAAGAATGGGTGCAAGTACCAGGAGGTTTCAAGTGGCAAAGTGCATGTTACAGAGCAAAATAATGGATCTCATTTCACGTTTTTCAGTTCTTTCTGTGCTTTGTTTGATGCTAAATATAAAAAAATGATACTGAGATATATAAAAGCTCTATGAATGTGTAACAGCACAAAGTTCTGATCCCTGTTCTGATCGCACATGTACTGCAAATTCATTGCAGGAGAGTAGTTCTTAAAAGATTCTGGATTCTGTGGGGCAAACAAGTATGGTACAAAATACAGTTGTCATTTTCAGCTACGCAGTGAAGTAACTGGATGTGCCGTGTTCAAAACTGGCCTTTCTCTGTTAGCCAAAATTCTCACTTATGTTCAATGAATCTGTGAGTTAACAATCTTGTTGAGATTTTTTTGATGCCCATTCTTCTCTGGCTTGAGACGTGAAGCTTTTTATAACTCTTTAGTGTACTACCTTTCTTAGCTGCTTCCTTAGCTGATCAATAAACCCAGGCAATTCAGCCTCTTACTGTTTGGCAGAGGGACTAATTCCCTAGAGCCCTCTGGGGCTTCAGACTTCAGACCTTAGGGGCTATTTAATTGATGTCCATAGGTTGGTATTATGGGCCTAATCTTATTTCTTCAAAAAATCAGTGGTTTCACTAACTTCAATAGATAGTCCTAATTCAAATCATAGTATATGTATGGTGATGAATGGTGATACTTGCAAATAAAGATATTTGTTGTTGTTTTTAGATCACAGCTTTAAAAATTAAATACAATCCATTTGCAAAGGCATTTCTTGATGCAAAAGAAAGGTGAGAGCTCTTAACTCAATTCTAAAGTGTGGATTTTCCATGTAAATTTGTAAAAGCATATCCTTAACTAACACAACACGGTTTCTTTAACAGAAGTGATCACAAGGACATGATGGAGGAAGTGGGAGACAGCCAGCAGTCAGGGTATTCTCAGTGTAAGTTTCCTTTCGTTCTGCATTACGGGCACAACTCTGATTTCTTCCATCTCATCTGTTAAATTAAGCAAAACTTTGAGAGCAGTGTTTGCTGGCTGATGTGTTGGTTCATAGGGAGAATAATATTACCGATCGTTACGATTGTGGTCATGTAGATTTATGATTGTATAAAGACTATGATCTTATGTGTGTGTCGTTAAGACTTCTGTATTACATTCAACATCCTGTAATAGAATCTTGCAGTTACCTTCATGTCCAAAAAAGGCAGCCGCCTTCGTATACTAGGACAGCAATGTCCATATGGATAAGGAGAAAAAAGTTTATATCAAAATACAACAGAAAACTATTGAGATGGTAATTTGTTTGAAGTACTTCAAGAAAATTGCAGGCATTTGCTTAAAAAGTTTTTAAATAAAAAGCATTAGTGTTTTAATGATTTCTGTTTTAACCTGCCAAAAATGTCTGCAGCCTATACGGGGCGGGAAGTTGATCTACAGTAGGAATTAATTTATTTCAGTGAAAATGCGTAATATTCAAGAGGAGTTCTTAGCAGTCAGAGGAACCTCGGAGCTTAGCTGTGGATAGAGACCCACAAAGAGCAATTTAAAGCTGAAGATTACACTAACAATTACTGAGCATACACTACCTATGTAAAGGAGGGTTTAACCATTCTAGTGTTTCCTCACTGCAGTTGTAATTAAATGGTAACTTTAAAAAATGGTGTGAGCTTGACATGGGGCTTTTTCTAATTTTCCTTTGTAAAATCGTTTAAGAAAGTTGTAAAGAGCCAGATTTGAGTCATGCTGAAAATCTGTTTTGTTTCCCGAGTGTGCATTCCCTGGCTGATCGATTGTTTATCTCGTTGCTGTGATTCTTTTCCTGCCTGGCTGCATTACCTATCTACCTTACACACCTCTTGCTTTTCCACAGTAGGCAGTTGGCTTATTCCTGGGACTGGGACTTTGTGCCCACCTGCCAATCCTCACCCTCAGTTTGGATCCCCCCTGTCACTCTCCCCTGCTCACAGCTGTGAAAGGTACTCATCACTGAGGAACCACCGTCCTGCCCCCTACCCCAACCCCTACACCCATAGAAACAACTCACCAAGTAAGTCTGATGTTGCAGCTCTGTAAAAAGATGGGAAATGAGCAGAGGGATGTGAGCTTTGAGTGGGGGGCATCTCGAGCCATGCTAGAGGAACTGAGGTCCCTATCTAGCTCAGTTTGTGCAGGGGGTTTGGGGCCAGCATTGCGAAGGAATAGGGATGATGAGTAGGGATCCCCAGTCTCTTTATGATGGAAAAACTGAGGGGGTGTAGAACTACCCTGTGTTAATTAATTAGAGTGTATTGTGCTGGTTTTGTCTTGTTCTCTTGAATTCTTAGAGACAGTGAGCTCAAGCTTTATTTGACTTTTTTTTAAGCTAAGTTTGAAAGTGAGGATTTTAATCATTAGTTATAGGTAATACGATGGAATGAACAAGTGTGTGTCTGATTCTGTTAGTGTCCCTAACTATTTACATGTAATAACTGAGGGCCTGATTCTGTCAGTTTTACTTGCCTGTTGCTGTAGTTAACTTCAGTGCATTAAGGTTGTTCTCAATGTGTCACAACTGGATACACAGAAACAATATGGAGCTGAGGAAACTGCAGAGCTGTTTTAAAGTTGTACTTGGAAATAGCCAAATAACTTAAGGCTTAGTGCCTTAAGCCGTAAGTACCTCAGGGAGAGAAAAGAAGGGCATTTTTAATGGTGATTTTTAAATTATTATTTTTTAAATTATTATTTATTTTCCTTTCTTCTAGCAAAGGCCTGTTAGCACTTTTTGTCCTTCAGCCTGTCTGGGTATTGAAGGTTCCCACTTTAAATAAATAAATAAATAATGTTTTGTAGTAATACACAGTCTTCTAGATGCAGCCTGACCAATCTTGTAGGTAGCTTTGTAGTTCACTTTCAAGTGAATAACCAGCTTTTCATGGACTTTTCTTGCATCTTGGAAATTTTATGCAAGTTTTGTGACTTGAAACAGAATAAAAGAACAAAACATCTCTGGTGTTCCTTCTTGTTCCTCGATCCTCAGCAAGGAACCTCTTTTCATTCCCATAGCCAGCTGCCACAGCAGATTCTTTGTCACTATGGGTGTCACTAGGATTTTCTTCATAGATTCGTAGTGCCTCTGCTGTGTTGGCCATCTAGTTTTGGTCACAAGCTGAGTAGTTTAAGCCACAGGCCGATCACTCCTGATGCAAACTTCAGAGCCTGTGGTGGCATGCTTAACTCAAAACTGGATTGTGTGATCCATCTTGTTATCGAGGTCTGCCAGACTGTACTGCCAATGTAGATGATGGAGATACAGAAGGTGCCCTGGAAGAGTGATTAAGCTAATCAAGGAAGGAGCCTGCCTCTTCCCCCTGACCAAATAAGGAAGCGTGGGCTGAATTAGCAGGTGGTTTAAAGACAGCTTTTTGGCTGCAGATCCTTCATAGATATAAGACTTTGCAATTGTAAGCTGAGCAAAGCAACGCATCAGCAGGAGCACACCAGTGTGAGTGTGAACTGGAACAACTGGTAGCTGACTTCATTTTTCTGTGTGTGTGTGACGTTTGTTCTTTTGCAAGGCAGTAATGGGGAGGGTGATTTAAAGCTATACATTGTATTTGAATACAAGATTGTTATTTGGTCTGATTCTGGTGTGTTTAAGTGTTTGCTTGTTTTCTCAGCAGCCTATGGTGATAACTCCTCTGCCTGCCTTTCCATGCTGCAGTCCCATGACAACTGGTCTTCTCTAGGAGTTACCACACACACGACAATGTTGCCCATGACTCACAGCACTGGCACAGCTACCAGCTCCAGGTAGGAGTCCATCCCTCAGTAGCTCTCAAATTGCTATATCGATACTTTCTAGGAAGAGAAGGCTGAAAAAGGAGGTAAAGAGTTGCCAGCAAATTAGAAATCCTTCTGGCAACGTGTGTCTCATTTGCTATCTGGGGCAGGGGGGGCACTGAGAAGGACTACAAGGAAAAGATTGAAGAAACAGATAAAACCCAATTTTTAATTGTTTTTAATGTTTTGGTTTTGCAAGTGTAGATACTTGTGACAGCAATATTTGATAGATGAAGGATTGCAAATCACTTGGATGAACATCCATTGAACTTGAGGATGCTTTTTTAAACTTCATCTCCATTTTGCTTTTAAGAAAAAGGGCATTTAAAGAGTCTATTTTTGATTGTTTCAGCAGGACTGAACTTTTTCTTGTAGTCTTTTCTCTTGAATCTGCTTGTTTCTTTTTGATTCATATGTGTGTTTACACATATGTGTGCTTGTATGTACATACCCAGAGGAGAGAGAGTGGAGGCTATAGTATCCTGAAAAACTCTTTCCTTTTAAGCAGCCCTTTCTGTAGTATCCGTGCAATTTGCATCCATTGATCTAGCTCTTCCCTCATCCCTGAAGTGTGATGATGGGATGATGAGCAAGGTTCTAGGGGGGCTGAATTGCTGTCTGGAAGCATCTGTCCCTCTCTGACTACAGAGGCTCTCAGGGGGGATTAGGGCTTTGACAAACTCATGGCAATGGATTCAAACCTGTCTGGGTCCAACAGCTGCTGTGTCCAGCCCCCTCCATCATGTGGCTTTCACCTGAGGAAAGGGTATGGCATGGCTCGGGAATCGGCTCTCAAACCCCTGCATCTTTCAGGCCAGCCTCTTCATTCCTCAGCTTGGCTTAGAGTTTGCTAGCATACCCAGGTGCTGGACCTGCTGTTGGGAAAACAGGGAGGTTAGATTTATTGGTGGGGTGTTGTGAATGTGATCTCCTGCCTGGGGTCCTTCCTACCTCAGTTGTTGGGAGCTTCCTAAAGAAATTCACTGTCTCCAGCAAACAAACCCAGCTTGGGACCTGAGAAAATGCCTGCGGGCACCAGA
This sequence comes from Aegotheles bennettii, assembly GCA_013398125.1. Taxonomy (NCBI): domain Eukaryota; kingdom Metazoa; phylum Chordata; class Aves; order Caprimulgiformes; family Aegothelidae; genus Aegotheles; species Aegotheles bennettii. Next base: position 65,762 of record VZRW01011934.1, on the reverse strand, counting down.
GTTGCTAATAACCGATTTCATTTATTACTTTCCCTCTTTCAGTCAGTATCCTAACTTGTGGTCTGTGAGTAACAGCACCATCACACCGGTCTCTCAGTCGAGCGGGATGTCCAACAGTCTGAGCTCCCAGTTTTTACGTGGCTCTCCAGCGCACTACACTGCCCTTCCGCACCCAGTCACTGCTGCATCCTCCGCCTCCCCCCTGTATGACGGTGGGGCACCTGCGGACCTGCCCGACAGCCAGTATGATGCCTCTGCACATGCCAGGCTAGCATCCACATGGACGCCCGTCACCCCCCCTTCCATGTAAACTCAGACCTGTCCTGTAAGACAGACTTTTTAGCTATTCTGAATTACTTTAATGCTTAATCCTCAAGGAAGAGAAAAAGGAGACGTGGAGTGTATTACAGCCAAAGCATCTGCACTGCTTTGCATAGAGCATCTGCATTATACCTCTTATAGTGAACAGTGTGTCAGTGACTTCATGTAGAGTTTACAAACCTGGTGAGCGTGCAATTCTGAGAGCAGATTCACTGCTTTTCATGTTTTTTCTTTTTTTTTTAATTTTAAGTTTGATAGACCTAAGCTTTAAGATTTTTACTTAGATTCCAAATTTCTCAGTGTTCGGATATATTTGGACCTGAAGTTTGGCGTCGTTCTTGAGTAAGTTACTCCTAACTGTTTTTCAGTTATTTTTTTTTTAATGGCAGATTTAGCTATAGTTGTGAGAAGGCTTTTATTAACCGTCTAGTTAGAAGCATTCTGAAATGTGCATAAATGTAGCTGATGAGTGAGGTGTTTGGAAAATCATGTGCACTAACACGTATTTGCCTCACAAATACGTTGTGTTCCTAACTGTATGCTTATTTCCTTGCTGCTGAATTAATGTCAAGACAATCTGCAAGAACTATATTATTCCTAATAAATGCAGTATGTTTGGTCTAAATTATTTTTTACCAAAAAGACTCCTTTTAGAGGTAAGTTTTGCTGTTTGATCATATAGATTTCAAATACCTGTCAGCTTAGCTAAACATCTCATTTCAAACAGCCAGTATCTAATAAGGAGCCCTATCCAAAACCTTTTCAAGCCATTGAAAAAACATCACTGGTTTGTTGCTTTTTTTAATGGTCTTTGGCTCAGGCCTTAAGGGAGGGAATTTAACACCTGGAGAATCATTCTAATTTATTTTATTTCAATATTATACTCTGCTGATCTATATTTATTATTTGGTAAGTTACAACTTTTATTTTCTACATGTTAAGATATGTAAATAATCCCTCAACCTATGGTGTACTCTTAAGACAATCATGGGATATGTCACCCAATGGCACATTGAACATCATGGATGTAAGTAGTTAACTTATTGTAAGAAGGAAAGGTCTGGTTACCAATAATTTTTGGGAAAAGTGCAGATATACTAAGCTTTAAAATATCCTGACAGCTTGACTTGCTGGAAAGATCAGGTCTTGATAAAATACGTTCTTCAGGACTGGTATTAAGTAATATGATGTAAATTTCTAATGCAGTGAACCCAAAACACTGGCTCAAAATGTGCCCTTGGACATGACTTTTTTCCCACTGACTCAGGCAAGTACATGTCCTGAGGAAAGTGAATTGTTTTGCATAAGCCATAATAAATAATTTTTATAATGAAGTGCCTAATATAGCAAAGCAAAATTCTGTATCAGGGAATTCCTTAAATAACTCTGTGTGCTCACATACTACAGTGGCAGCTTTAAGATGAAAAATCAAATATTTGCCACCATTTTGGTCTCTTCGGCACCCTATGGGCAGGTCCCTGCACCTAGAAAGACTTTGGCAGGGCTTTCTCCCTGCAGAAGGATTTGTGTGCACCTGCAGGCTGTGGTCTCCTGGAGGTTCTCCCGCAGGAGACAACAGATAGCTGCACAACTATGTTCTCTGTCAATATGTAAATATTGATCTAAGTGCTTCTATTGTATTGTGAAGGTAAATTGTGTAAATGATGTGAGTGCATTATTATTTAGACTATTTAGTAGAAATTAGTGACATATTTCATTGTGAGGTTTTTTACTTGTATTTTGGAAGTATAATTTAAATTGAAAAAAAAGAGTAAAGATTCTTAAATAAGCTGTGCTTGATTTTCAGTTTGTGGGGGGTGGTGGGAAAGGTGTAATAAATGCATATCAGACATATTGAACCTGCGATATCTTGACCTTCCATGGAGCGGTTTCACCAATGGTTCCTGCTGCACATCAGCTTCCGGCTGTGGGTGGAGGGTCAGGGAGTTCTTCATAACCAAATTAATGATTATTTAGTCATGAAGAACTTAAAAAGTTCTCTTGATGCTATATTCTCCTCATCTGCTTTCCCTCCCTCCCCTTTTTCCTTCTTTGTTTCTCCCTTCTTTTGGTAAATCCTTGACTGACTGGTGGTCAGAGGTGGTAGTTGCAACTGGTGTTGCATGAAGGCTCTTTTCCCATGGTGAACAATTTGTAGAGTAAATGCTGGAGCTGGATGCAAGCCTGGCAGCTGATGTGTTCTACCCTGATAATCAGATTTTCAAGTGTTTCTGAATAACCTCTCAACCCTGGTAATAAATGCCTGACTGACTGCTGCCTGGTATACTCGGCTACTGAAGGAGTCTCTATGTTGTAGGCTGATCTTAGCACTGCAGTGACTGGGCATGTAGCTGAACATGCAGATGTCACTTATGAGAGCTGACATGGTCAGTGGGGGAGCCCAGCTCACGTTGTGGAGGGAGCCAGCTTCATCCTTTGCCCCAGAGCTAAGCCCTCAAAGCAGACACGTCGGGGGAAGATGATGATCAATCTGCCATGCAGTGAAAGGGATCTGTAAAGTGTGTGAAAGGTGCTAGGTCCAGGGCTGCAAGACGTCCCTGGCAGGCAGCCCACTGTGGGACTGTCTTTGATCCAAAGATGTTTGCCTGAAGGACAGCCCACAGCTACTGCCCAGCACACAGAGGTCAGCAGTTTCTTGGGTTCTTGCAGAGCTTGTACTGAAGAAAGATTGTCATATCCATGTGGACATAAATAATTAGGGGCTATTTATTAGGCTGCAAGATTTAGCTGAGGCTTGCTGAACTAATCTGCCTGCAGCCAGGGCCTTCTGGCTGTGGAGGAGCCTGGTCCCCATTTCCTGCCATAGCTTGATGCATGGCCTTGGAGGCCTCTGTGACACCATTTTGATGGGCATTTAAAGCTGGCAGGAGCTTTCTAATGCCTGCAAAACCATGTGATGCTAACCTGGGAGGTGAACTATGGGTCCTGAGAGCGCAGTTCTTAGTGTGAGATCTGTTCTGCCTTGTGAGCGACCTTGACAACATCATGTGGGTAACTTCTCTGCTGGTCAATACTTGTATACTTGTTTTAGGTCTTGAGCCAAAAGCAGATTGCCATTAAAGTAAATCAATCAGCATTAAAAGATTTCTGAGCCTGAAGAATAAGCACGCATACACACACAAGGCCTTTGTAGGTGCAGCATTGTATATTTCCAGGCAGCTCAATGCTGGTATCAGATGGATCTTACCTAACTGGCTTTTTTGGTGTGGGTTTTTTTCCCTCCCATACTTTCCAATTAAAGAAACCGAAACCTTTCATGACATGGAACGCACATTGCATGCCTCTTTAAAGCAGACCGAGCATTTCAACATCTATCTTTTCACAGCTGCTCTGCCACCATCTTTCTCAACTGTGCTTTTTCTCTGACTGGGTTTGTGTGGCCAAGCAGCTATCAAAGGCACCCCAGGGTCACCTCACAAATACTGTCAGGGTTGTAGTTGCTGGAGGAGTTGGGCAGTCAGACACAGATGACTCTACAAATACTTAAGGCAGCATGAAAACCACATGGACTCTGTGTGACTCATCTGGAGATGTTTTTTTTCAGCCGTGGGCTCGCAACAGCAGCACCGTGCTGCGCTCCTGCCCCAGCTGCCTGCTGGTGCACCCCTGGGGCTGGTGGTGGAGGCGAGGCGGAGGCACAAACATACCTGACATTTCCAAATGTTGAGGAAGGCTGGTGTGAGATGGCTCGCCTCAGCAGGCCCACCAGTGAGTGGGCTCTGTGGTTTCCTTGTACGAGCTCCACCACGGCTCTTTGCCACTCCTGTCACTATGCCTCACACCAGACAAACACCAGGGCTAGAGGTGACTGCGAGGCTGGGAGAGGCCCACTCAGGGACTAAGCCATCAGCAAATGCTCAGGCCTCTTAGGAAACCTATATTCTTTACCATCTCAGCATGTTAATGTATTTTCCTTTCTTTATTTTCCTTTGGGTAACAAATAGTTGCCGGCTGCAAAAATCTTTGTAGACCGCTTAGCCCTATTGTGCAGAAATGTCTTGCTCTGTCTGCAAAAGCCAGGCAAATACTCAGTCCAATGCAGGAGTAAAACATGCAACTGGGTATTCACACACTTGTCTCCAGCCTGACTCTTCCCCATAGAGGTCAATTAGATTCGTGAGTTCATAGAATGGTCCCGTTAAGGAAGGGACTTTAAAGATCATCTAGTTCCAACCCCCTTGCCGTGGACAGAGACACCTCCCACTAGACCAGGTTGCTCAAAGGGGGAATGGTTTCAAACTAAAAGAGGATAGATTTAGATTGGATATTATGAGGAAATTCTTTACTGTGAGGGCAGTGAGATACTTGCACAGGTTGCCCAGATAAGTTGTGGCTGTCCCCTCCCTGGAAGTATTCAAGGCCAGGTTGGATGGGGCTTTGAGCAACCTGGTTTAGTGGGAGGTGTGCCTGCCCATGGCAGAGGGGTTGAAACAAGATGATCTTTAAGGTTGCTTCTAGCCCAAACCATTCTATGATTCTATGGTTCTATGTCTCAAGTGCATCTACACTGCTGATACAAGCAAGGTGAGTGCCAAAGCTATGGTTTCCCAGAGATGGTCATTGTCTGGTTGCAGCCTTGAGTCAGTATGCAGCACACAGCAGTGCATTGGGGCTTACATACATTATGTATCTCCTGCCTGATCTCATGGCTCACTGCAATTCAAATTCTGACCCAATCAAGGCTCCCCCTCCCTCCCCTCACTTTTTATTGCAAATCTTAATATACTTTTGGTGCTGCACTCCTGATGTGTCCCTGAGCCCTGCTCCCAAGTTATCACCTGGGGTGGTGCCATGGGTTTGTGACCGGAGGAGTGACTATCCTCCTGTAGAGGGCTGTCTGTACTTGTTGGGCAAGCAGCTTGCAGCTTTTTTCTGGCCTTTCCCTCTCCTTTCCCAGTCTTGCTGCACAACAAAAGTAGGTTACTGTTTCTTGATGCTAGTAAACTAACTAACTGCCTCAGTCAGTCCATCAATGCCAATAATTCTTCGATGATATGTAATTACCAGAATTGTACTGCATTGAAGTTGGAAGGGGCCTCCTCAATCCAATTCCTTAATTACAGACAATCCCTTTACTGAGACCTTTTAGGAAGGCACCAGGGTTTGTCTCAAAACCAGATGGTTAGATTTTGTGGAGGTTTGCCTGTGGCAAGTGGTGCTGCTTCTTTCGCTGGGAGACTGTTGCAGTCCCCTTGCTTCTCAGTGCTTAGGAGCTATCTTTTAATTGCCAACTGAAATTTGTCTATAATCGTTTTATGACTATCTGTTCTTGAGCCAAAACTTATTCTCACCTTTAATAGTTGGTAGTGTTTAAGCTGATACGCATTTCTAGGCAGTGATTTCTCTGCTTCTCTTTTGATAGATTATAAAACCCCTCTCTTTTTCTCAGGTAGCTTTCCCTCTTCTGCTGGCTCTCTTTACCTTTATGGCTTGATGAAATGAGAGAACATGAGTGTATATGGTATAATGCAAGGGGTTGCAGAAGAGCCTAAGCAATAGCGTGCTGCTTCCTTATCTGCACTGAAACCAGCCGTTTTGGTAACTTTGAAAACCACATATTCATTACCTAGAATTACACTGGTTTGATTAACTAGTCATGGTGATCCAATTCTTTCTTTAGCTGTTTTTTGCTGATGTACACCCATCTTTTGGCAGAAAGTATTATTATTAGTCTCTTGACTATGATGTGGATCTTGTCCCAGTCAGTTTTATTCCACTTTCATTGCTCCCCAAATGTCTAGTTTGTCCCATGAGATATTTCCATTTTTCTCTGCACTAATGACATCTCTCAACCTCACATCTCCAGCAGATTTTGTCAATAATCTCTTCATTTTTGGACTAAGTCATTAATGGAAGTGCTAAACCAAGCCTGGCCCAAGTCCTCTGCTAGCAGCCTTTCTCTAACACAGCCTTTCCCCAGTAGCTATGCCCTTACCTAGTCTATAGACTTGCAAGTCACTTGCAAGTGATCACTCCATTTGTGGTTTTAAAGGATAGTCTCAGATCTCTGCAGATGGGGACAGCAGCTGCCCTGCTAGCACTCACCTGCAAGGGCCAGAACTAGCGGGGAAAAATGCTGCTGGGGGTAGAGATGCATTTCTATAAGCCCTGTCAGCGTTCTGCAGATTGTCCTTGGCCCTGTCAGTGGCATGGAAGATTCAGAGGATTGAAGAGGAGCTGCAATGTCTTAGTGCTTTAACCGAGGACAGACAACAATGAACCCAGAGGCCACACTGGCTTCCATTTCCATCCCTATCTTTCATTATCCTTTCTTTCAAACTTCGTAGTGAAGCCATTTCTTTTGGAAGATGAATCCCCCAAAGTCTGTCACGTGCAATCACATCTTGGTTAGTCTTGGCCTTGTTCAAGCAGCTCCTTTCCCCCACCTCATAAAACACCGCCCCAACATCTGCTGTTTGCTAAATGTGCCACACCAGGCCTGAGCTGGGGAACAAATATTTGCTGCTTGGTCAGGATTTCAAGTGCCCAAATTCTGGAAGAAAAAGGATGTGTTTGCTCCCCGATCTCAAGTATGCTCATCTGTTCGAGCCTTTTTTGCATTTTAGAGGTGACCATTCCCAAGCCCTAGCTCCCATTAGCTCTTCTGCCTTTGCCTCCACATTCTAGCTCCTCCTCCTCCTTCTCAGTGAGAAGCAGGCTAATGAATGCTTGTGAGAGGAAACCCTGTATTAGTCTTAATTGCCACCATGCTCTAATGACACAACAACCCCACTTCCCTCTCTCTCCATGCACATGGGCTACAGGCTTCTCTGATCCTTACCCTTGGCAGAGGCTAAAGCTGGGTGGAGTGTGTCCGGTTTGCAGCACTTGAGCTCTCTGACTTCTCCTTGGAGTGTCATTCAAGTCCCAAGTTACATAGGTCAGTATTGGGACAGTTACGTGGTTTACACAGGCAACCTGGAAAAAACCCACTTGCTGAACTAGGAAAAGCCTGGAGAAGCCTAATGGGACACTTGTAAAGGAATTCGGAACATTTAGCAGCTCATGAATGAGATCTCCCTGTTTGTTCATATTTATGATCTAGGATCTTTTACTATTTGTGCAGGGACTGGTGCTCAAACTGGACAACTTGTGGTCCATTATGCAAGGCCTTAAGGCCCTGCAGAATCTGGGCTGCACCAGGCCCAGGGAGCTGGCACACAGGCAAAGCCTTCTTCATGAGCCTTGCTGCAGGCACCTCTTGCCTGTGGGGTAGAGAAGGTGCTTATTTTTCTTCCTTTCCTGGTAAGGAGGCAGTGGTGAGGCTGGCTGCTGCTTGGCCTGCCGGTGCTGGGGAAAAAGAGGCATCCCCAGTGAAGGGGAACTGGCTGGTAGTTGGGACCTGGAGCCTCTGCCCACCTTCAGAAACACAAACTTGTCTCAGTGTTAGAAAACTCTGATGTCTCCCAGAAAGGCAATTTCTCTAAGAGCAGCTGAAATTGGCTGGTAGCTTGTCTTGGCTTTGTTTTAATTTAATTAATTTCATGTTATTTTAGATCCAAGATAGCTGCCACTAATTACCCTGCACAATCATTGGCACTGTTTTGCAGATGGTTTTGGGTTGTTCAGTTGGGTTCTGAGCATTTTACTGAACGTGTGCAACTTAATTCTTGACGTGTTTTGCCATCCTTCATCTTAATGCAGCATTAGTAATAGTAATTGTGAAACTTTAATCATTCTGAGAACTTCCCACATGAAAACTTCAGTTTCAATACACTAGAAGCGTTGTCCCAGGTGGTGTTCTCTGCCTGAATTTATGCCCGAAGGCGTATGGTCCAAGTGAGATGCAGTTGTAATACTTGTAACCCAGGATAACTATGTATTCTGCTTGCCCTTCTCTTCTTCTCTTACTAATATATGGATGGTTCATATGAGTTTCCATCATCTGCCACTTCTTTGTCCAGATATACGTTGAATACAGTGGGTGGAAGGGAAAAGACAGAAATTTCCACTCACCCCAACAGTAGGATTTTGCATTTCCTGTAGTTACTTTATGTCTTTACAAAATGAAATTCAGTCTTACCATTGAAGTGAACGGAAACTTCTGGCTTCTTCCTGTTCCTTTGGTTTGGACACATGTAAACTCTCAAAAAACCCAACCACAAAACCCCCACAAAATAGTCATGGGCTGGATGCACACTTTTCTTATGCCCTGGGCAGCCAGAGAATCTATCACACTTTGGTGGTGCTTCAGCTGCTGTGCGGCTGCTGTCATGATGCTTTCAGGGCTGGAGCTTGGGGATCTGTGCAGAGGAAGGGGGAAATCCAGGCTTAGGATAAGAGATGTAGGTGGAAGGGGAGCACTCAGTCAGGAAACTTGAGAAAACGAGTCCTATAACTCCTTGACACCTGTTGTTTTCAGAAATTTTTTTATGTCTCTGAGTGGATTATTTGTAGTGAATGATCTCTTCTATGGTGCACAGAGAGCATTGACACAGTGTTGCTGGGGTTTTCCCAGTGCAGAGGTTAACATAAAATTAATGAGAGTGTGACTACCCTAAGCTAGGGTTATTTTTTAGCTCACTAAAAATACCCAGCAACTGGACACTAATTTGTGTTATATAAGGCTATAACCTTCCATTCCAGGGCAAGTAAAAAGAGATGAACTTTGGCAGCTGGACACGTAGCAGTCTCTCCTCTATGTATATTTTTTCTTTTTTTTTTTTTTTACTTACAAGCACATTTTTCTATGTAGGTGAGGAATGGTGCTCATCTTGAAAGCACTTGCTTCCGAAAACCACAGAGCTGTTGTTGGGGAATGTCAGGATGTCAGGGAATTCTGCAAATACGCTGACTGTCAAAAAAATGTAGCGATTAAACAACTCTTGAAAAATTGCCTGTCAGAAGGCTAAATTTGTGTTTTTACACTGACCAATGACAGCAAATAAAACTAAATTTAATTTTGACTTGCCTATTTCTATTTTTTTTTTTTTTGCTATTAAATAGGTGACAGCATTCCCTCATCCTGGTAATTTGTCAATTTAAGGAATGTCTTTCTTTTTTTGTTGGATTTCTGCTCTTAGGTAATTAAATAAGGCAAACTTCATCTACAGATCATTGAGAGCTTCAGAAGTTGGTTTCAGCAGGTAGCCAAGTTGTAGGGTGCACCTTTTTCTTATTCTTTGCACGAAGTTGCACTAGTGAAGCCTGATGACACGCACAAAGTCCATGCTCAGAAAGGCTTTGACAAACTTGATATCAAATAGTTTTTACTCCTCCCCAATTTTATATCAACCCTGATTCATGTGGTTGTGGTGTTCTCGGTTAACATAAGGATTGAAATCTATGACTGAAGTGTGTGTTTTTCCTCTGAGCCTTGAATTTCTTAAATTAGTACAGAAAAAAAATTGCACACAACTATCTTTTTTTTATATATAAGAGAAATTTAAAGACTCTGGCAGACACTTTTTATCTGCTTTAGTTCTTGCTCTGTCCTTCTGGATAGGTTATGGTGTGCTGCTGCTGCTGAGATTGTCCCCCCAAGTATACAGGTGCACGCTGCCAGGCTGACCCCATTCTCTCTGCCTGCAGCAGCATCTATGCTGCTTTCTTGTGCATTGCTACAGGGAAATGATCTGAGCCCAAATCATGATTTGGAGAACAGACCTCATGCAAGGACCTACTGCAGACTGCCTCACCCTGAAATGTTTGTGAAAACACTTTGCTTTTTTTTTTTTTTTCTCGTGAACTTCTGTAGGGTTCAGGGTGCCACTACTGGCACTTAGCAAGTACTTACAGTTGGAAAATTTAAGGCAATGATTGTGGAAATGGTACCGTCAGCTGAAAAACTGATCCTGCGATAAAAAAGCTGGAGGATTGCTAGCCCTAAATGAGGATTCCCCAGTCTGAAATCCCATCTTCCTGCATGGGAGCCCTGATTATGTCATTGTTCCTGTGTGACTCTGAAGCTGGGCTTCACGCAACTGCAGAATACCTTTGTGAGGGATGGAGACCTTCCTGATACGTGTAGCTTGTGCCACTGTCTGAGCTGTGTCTAGCCCTATCTCTCTCCACTTTGGAGGTGACCATGACATATTCCATGTACTGGCACTATCTAGAACTCAAGAAATGTCCTTCAAGTGTAAAGTCACATGTCTGATCTTTAAATATCTTTTTTTTGCTCTTCTACTGGTGCAGTGTGTGCTCATCCTGCTGTGGCAGGGTCTCCATGCATGTGCTAGCATGTGTGATGAGCTGAGCTGAGGCTGAAGTCTTCTGCTTTGGGAGCACAACATGCCCCTGGCCAAGGAGGAGGAAAAGATCCTGGCTGTGTCCCAGGGCTGGGGAGCAAACCATGTGTAGGATGTGCCAAGACATCCACAGGTACTGCTGGGGACAAATCTCTGACTTGTACACACAGGTGTGTGTGCAATGGCAGAGCTGGGCAGGAACAGCCAGCTTGCTCCTGCTGCTGGGGAATGCTGTACTGGTGTGGGAAAACTCAAACCAGCATTTGCCTGAAAGCCTGTGGGGATGCTGAAGGGGTTTCTGCTCATCTGTGTGATTAGGCCTTGAAAACAAACACTGCAAATGGGCCCCTTGCGCTGTGGCATCTGAGCGGGTGGTCAGGATGCAGCCTCTAGCATGGGCTCTCCTCAGGTCTGTGCTGTAGATGTGGCACAGGTGCTCCCTGAGGCACAGGAGTCTGAGTTTTGTTGGCTGCCAGGGGGTGTCAAGGTCCCCAAGTGACCACCAAAAGGTCACCATTATTTCTAGAACAAGATCAAGCAGATTTCTTGTGACAAAGTACCTCCTGTTGGACAGTAAGCAATGCTAATAAAAGCATCCCCTGTCTCACCTAGGGAGCACAGAGAGTTTCATAAGGGTCACCCCAATAAGGAAATGCTCAAGAGTAAATGCTTGTTCTTTTAATATCTTTCACTTAATATCAAACATTCTTGACTGATAAACAGCCCTGTTGCAGCATCAGGCCTCGCAGCATCAGGCCTCCTCTTTGGGCTGCTGATGCAGATTAATTCATCAGCCATAGCACAAACACCTCCTTTTTGCCTTTCCTCAACATAATTGATTGCTTTAGCTAGAATAAATATGCAAAAAAGCATCTAACAAATAACCAGATATTTTGAGCCCATTTTGTATCTGACTGCTCATTTTTTGCCCAGTTTCAGAAGTTTGAAGCAAGCAAGTCCATGGGGTACTTCATTACTCTAAAGTGCTTCTTTCCCTCCTTAGCCCCCGTCCTCTCTCCCCCCACCACCCCCCCCGCAGGATCCTCGCTAAGCTTCAGTGTAGGGGAGGGAGGAACAGCTCTCTGAACCTGGGCTGTACCAGCCTGACAGCGTACACCTGTAGTAGAGCAAAAGGCTTCACTATTGCTGGTCTGCTATCTCCCTCTTGTGGACAGACCTCCCTTTCCTTCCTATGAGCGTGTAAGGTTGCAGTGATACGCGTGACTTGGCACAGCTCACAACTGATATAAATTAATTGCTAAGCAAGTATGTCATGTGTACTAATTATTAAAGCACTCTCGTTTTGCCTTTCCTGGGGTGTAACTCCGTGGTGTGAACCAACCTCAAACTGGCCCCATGAATAAACGCTGCTGCAGAAGAAACGAATCATTACATTTGCATTTGGCAAAGCAGAACTAAAATTTTTAAAAGCTGACTTTCATGTTTTGGCTGTCACTTGCTACTTTTTTCTGTTTCTAATACGTTGCATTCTAGCAACTGAAATACTACTGGTTCTTATAGTGCTGTGTAAGTTTTCAGATATTTTAGCGAGGAGGAGAATGAAACTAAACCTAGTTTAAAAAGTGCATATATGAAAGCTGCAAGAACAGTAACTTAAGATTTACCTGTGTCATGGTCACTCTGTTTTTCTGTCTTTGCTGCCTTACACTTGATAAACTCCAATAAATCTGTCCCTTGGTTACTTGTGCAGTTGCTCTGCCTCTGTGGCAGCACATCCAGGAATGCCTTGCTGAAAGACTGGTCTTTTCTAACTTTGCTTTAATGGCATCTATGTTTGCTTTTCTTGACCATTTAAATCTCTTTTGATTGGAGTTCTGAAGAGAAGAGCTGAGCCGAGGACAGATGATAGCATTTTGCTGGGTAAGATTTCATGAGCATGGCAACCCTTGAACCAGGTAACGAGATTTGGTCTTATCTTTCAGGATCTTAAAGTCTGTAAACACAAACTTTCTTGCTTTAGGTTATTTACTTTAAATTAAGGGCACTTAAAATGTGTCCTTTCCTTTTATATCTCTTGGCCTGCCTGGACTGCAAAAAGCCATGGGAAAGGAGACTGAAGCACTCCTATGGGCTGAGACTCTCCCTTCTGGTGCTGACAGTGGCAAGGGATTTCCCTCTGGGGCTCCCCAGGGTTACACAATCACAGAATCACAGAATGCTAGGGGTTGGAAGGGACCTTGAAAGACCATCTAGTCCAACCCCCCCTGCCAGAGCAGGACAAGAGGTTTTCCTGGTTTGGCCCTTAGAAATAATAATTAAAAAATAATCATAATTAAAAATGAAAATAATAAAAAAGCCCGTAGGCACGGGAAGGGCAGTGTGATGGGTGAGAAGGAAGTCATCCTCAGGCAGTTCAGCTCTTTGCACTGCTCCAGCTGGTTCCTGCTGCCTTACAGGACATAGGAATCCTTCTCGTGCAAAAGGCAAATGCATCATCTTGATGTTACACTGATACATGAAGCTAGGAGGCAGAGATGAGTAGTTACAACTAGCATTTCCATGTTGTAGTGAAGTTTTCTAACCCATTACCTGTCGCTGATAGAGTATGAGGCTTCCTGCTAGCCCTGACAATGTTGTTTGTGAGTGATTTGAGAATGGAGAAACTGATGTTTGCTGTTAGCAAAAACTCTTCATACAGGGCTGGACTATTAAAGACTTATGGATGTGTTCATTACTGCATATTTATGCAGTTTTTATCTCTATTTTGTCAGAGGGAAATACACCAGGAAACAAATAACTACCTCAGTGCAAAAGCTGTATAAAAATAAATCCTGAGACTAAGCACTCTTTTAAAAAATAAGTACAGATAGCTAATCAACTAAGTAAGATGAGACACACTAGTTAAAATACTTGTCTAATAACTTACTTAGTTTCATATTTGATAGACATTGTTAGTTTAAAAGCTGCTTCTCTTGAGACTCTCTAAGGTTTTCCAAAGGAACGTTTTGACAAATGTCAAAAAGGGGCAGATCCTTTGGGAAGTCTGGAATCTGATGACATAATATAATAGTAACTTTGCAGTTGCTTTTATTTATGGTTCAGGGAAGAGGCAGCTGCTTTTGCTAAAGAAACTGCCCCAGATATAATTTTGTGACCTAGTATAGAATAGAGATTATATGAACTAAATGGCCCTAAGCAGCATTTAGTGGTCAGCTAATGAATGTACACACAAAATCTGTATCAATATTGTTCCTTCCTTTTGTGAAATTTCCTTTAAAACTAAAGCAGATGATCATCATACTCAATACAGCTTTCTAATTCATGCTTTCACTGCAGTTTATTCTTCTGCTGTCATGCTCATGGCTGCTTCTTCAGCTTTCTGGGCATCAGGCTGTTTGTTACCAGCTCTCAAGTCTTCCTGGGGACAAACCCTCAACCCTTAGTGCTGTGTTTAAAATGGTAAGAGGCTGGAAGATGGATTGATGCTGTGTGAGACCTATCATGGCTTCAGGCTCAAGACCAAGTTCTTGACAGCACAGTGTCATATTGACCTTCTGGTAGGAGAAAAGGGCATAGAGAGAAACTGCTGACATCTCTGTAGGTTGTCAGATGGATGCCAGCAGCAGGTCACACCCCTGCTTAGGGATACTCAGTGCTCCTCTGGGCTGGGTGGAAGGACTGTAGCACTGCGCCACTGGCCCAGCCTCACACCCACCCCACAGTGTCCCTGGGCTGAGCTGTATGAATTGCTCTTTCCTCCTAAGGTAGAACAGCCTAAGTATAGCATAACCTGTTTGCCAAAGCAAATACGTGATGCTACTTCGGAGCACCTGCGGCACATGGCACAGGTCCCACTTCATTCTGATGCAACCTGATTGGGACGGCTGACCTCTTGTTGAGTTGGCTGCCTCAGTGGCAGCCTGCACAAGGAACTGCTGGTTTTAGCCTCTGTGGGGAGCAAAGCAAAATCCAGTCTATGGTAGACAACTTTGTAACTGTGTTGCTCTTGCTTCACTCCACAAGCTGTTATAGACATATGTTTGCTTTATTTAAATCACACACACACACACACACACACACACATCCCCCCCATTTTCTACATGCAATAGTTACTATGGCTTTGTCTTATCCCTGCTTTGCCCCCATATCCTCTCAACACTTCCGCTCCCTACAGTTTCCATGTGCTGCTCCCTGGACAGGGAGCCTTTAGCCTCTATTTCAGTGTGAAGGGTTGTCCACATAAATGGGCAACTGAACCCCTTTTCTCTTGAAAACCAAGCTAGGATTTCAAAACAAAGTCTATTTATTCAACAAGCCTTTTGTCATAATTTCCAGGGCAGGCTTTGCCTTCTGGGCTGGGGGAGGAGCAAGGCCAGAAGCAAGGCACATCAGGGCAAAATGTCTCTGGAGTGAGATTTGCTTACATCCACAGTGAGTGAGCATGTATTGTTCTTGTACTGTGTGTTTTCTTTTTTTAAGGGCAGGAAAAGATTTTGTAACCATCTGTGAAGAACAGCCTCTCCTCCTGCAGTTTTGACTCACAATGTTTGAGCTTCCTCCCCTGAGCTTCCTCCAGGAGCTGTTTCAGCCACAGATGCTTTGCATATGCAGGAAAAGCACAAGTTTGTTCAGAAATGGAGAACCTTGGCCTTCAAAAACTTTATCTGGCTTTCTATTGGCAGTGCTGTTTATGAATTTATTATTCCCCATATGACAGAGAGAGTATAAAAGTTAGAAAAAAAGGTGAATTTTCAAAATTAGTAAAAGAGTTACTGCAAGCAACATTTATGTTTAGCAGCAAGATCAAAGAACAAAAAATGGCCCTCAAGCACATTCCTCCTTCTTCCTCCCCACCAAGATTTGAGGTTCCAGCATTCAGTGCAACCTTTCCCAAGTGTTCATTCTCATTTGTTAATGAAACAGCACTGGTGGGGCTTTACTAGCTGCCTGTCGATCTGTTGATCAGTATTATCCTAAAAGCCTCTGAATATATTGCTCAATTCGTTGCATGTAAGCAGGAAGACAAACACGTCTCAAAGGTGAGGAAGCAACTGAGACTTGAGGAATGTTCTCATTGGGAAGAATACCTGGAGTAGGTCTCCTCACCAAGTGGCTGCTGCACACCCACAACAGCCACCCCTCTGTTCGACCCTGTGCGTGCCAATCAGGTGCCTCGGGGTGTGCTTGAGCTCATAAGCAGGAACACATGATGTGATTGGAGGGTGTAGGTGTGTGGGCTTGGGAATCTGCCTGAAACTGGGCTGTGTTAGTTCTGTTGTGCAGGGAACCAGTTACCTGTGTTGTGTGAAATGCCTCTTACTACCCCAACATGCACACTTTTGAAGTTAAGGGGATTACAAGTAGAGAGAATGTGTGAGTCTACCTGTTGGCAAAAGGTTATAGACTTCATTTATTTTGAAGTAAATAGAAGGAAAATTGAAGGTCAGAGAGCTAAGACTCAGATTTATCTTTTTTCTTGCATGAGTGTTATTAAGGAGAGGTTACTTACTCCTTTCTTCTCCACAAAGATTTCACCTGGGTACTCAGTCTTTCAAAATAAAGCCATAACTGTCTTTAACAGCTTGAGGTGAGTGCTGATCACCAGCTTGCACATGAGTTTCAGAGGCTACTGCAGCTCTTCAGTATATTTATCCCATCACTTCATACTGGGACCGTTACAATTCAGATGTGTCCCATGTGAGGACAATGCAAGCTGCTCTTTGAGGCTTTCTGTAACATTAATGATAATTAACAGACAGTGGGAAAGAGCCTGAGGGAGATAAATTACATCTGGATAAATATCTTCAGCTGAAGCACTCATAGAATATTCCCAGTGCTGCTCTGCCCTGCTTCCTGCATCAGTCTGAAGCTTCTGCCTGTGACCTTTCCTAGGCCCTTCAGTACCTTGCTATGTGGTTGAAAGCCTTTAGCTGGAGGTACGATGCTTTTCCATTGTTTATATGCTACTTCTTGGTGAGTCAAGACCTCTCAATGAACTTTTGAAAGTTATACAGTAACTTAACTTGAAAGTTAGTGTTGCTTTTAAACTTCAGTTGTTCATGAAGGCCAGACTGAGGCGATGGAAACTGGAATCAATAACTGGGCTGGGCAGAAATTCACTGTTAAAACAGTTTTTGTTTGTTTGCTTGTGTGGGAAATGATGTTTTGTCAAACCAGAGGTGTGTGAATGAATGGCAGGTAATGCTCTGGGAGGGGGTGTATGCCGAGGTGTCCCTGGGGATAGATACCCAGGAGGGTGCTCCTGTGCTGGGAGTGCCCACGGCTCCTGACCACAGCAGAGCCAAGTCCCGTTTCAAGACTCCTGGTTTAAATACAGCTGCTAAATTTTGAACAGAAGTGCTCAGAATAAAATATTTCATGGGCAGTTTCTGCAGCAGTTTTGCTTGGTTTGTATTCTCTCTTCTATAGAGAACTTTTGCATTCCAAAACTGAACAAAAATATAGGTTCACAAGCAGAGTTTCCCAAATGAAAGAGCAGAAACCCTGGGTGTTTAATGCAGTGGGTCCTATGTCAGAAGAAAAAGCTAGAAAACAATATGTGATAATAGCAGAAATAATAAGACATCTCAGTTTTATTAATACAGATATATAAAAGCTGATGAAATAACTTTTTGGATTGAGCAATATGGCCTGTATATCAGCAGAGATAATCTATTGGTAGCCAGATACATTATTCTGACAGCCAGTAGCTATAGCTATTGATCTAGCTGGGCGAATACTGCATCCAGCAACCAGATTATGTCTCCAGATTATGTTTCCATGCAGAAGCCATACACATGAATTGCCAAGGATGTGTCCAACAGTACCATAACCTGCATAATTCAGGTTACTTTGTAAATGATTCTTTCGGAATCATGTATGAAGTAACTAAAGTAACTAAACAATATAAAATACAAAGTGTTCAGTATGTCACAAGGTACCAGTGTCCTCTGTATAAGATGTTCTTGCTTTGCAGAGGCATTGATTTTACTGTACACAGCCTGGAATAAGGCTGTGGTAAAAGATCTGTAAATAAGAGTCTGTAGAAGACCAACTCCAGTTTAACTTTTTTTTTTAAAAAAATTGAACCAAGTTCAAAGGACTTATGTGTGATAAGTAATGGCTCCCAAGGTGTGCAAGGGTCATGCTCTGAGAGCTAGAATGTCATTCTCTTGTGAAACTAAAATCTGGTTTGTTGCTGTTTGTCTGATTAGATGCAAACTAGTACTTGTTTAAGAAAATTTTCCAGAAAGTTCAAAGCTGGAGCTCAGCCAGTCTGTGCTTCCAAGGAAGAGAAGCTCATACAAAATTTCAGAGGAAGGAAATGCAAATTCAGGTATAGCAATAAAGCTGCTAGGTAGGTTTTAAATGTATCTGTAAGGAAATAGTTATGTAATGCCCAGTATCCGATCAGTGTTAAAACAGAGCTTTTTGCAAAGCTATTGAGAGTTTTGAAAATATCTGAGAATAAATCCACATAGAGCAAAAATGCAAGCTTCAAGATATGCTTGAGATGCATGGTTATGATTTCAGCCAAGATCAACTGATTATTTAGTTTCACCTATTGCAAGCTCTTTGTCAGCCAATACAAATATTGTGACAGTATGTTCAGAGATATCTTGGATTGATCACCTGAAGAAAATGTCAATTATTTGTTTTTCTGAGGGATGAAGAAAAAGCTCATATTTTGGTAGTAATAGCAATCTACTGGAAGCAAGCATTGCTTTAGTCCACAGTGAGGCAGTCATGGTTTACTTAGTGCGCGACTTGTTTTAATCTCTTTAACGTGTAGGCGGGGATGAAGTGGAAGTTTTGCAACTTGTGTCCCTATTCCAGGGAGAATCGTGGTTTGGAACTTTTTTCACAAGTGTAAGTTAAATCTACTTAGCGGTATTGAATATAGCTTTCTGTCCATTTTATTAGGGCAGTCTGTTAGCCACACATTTTTCTCATATTAATTGTGGGGTAATACTATGTGTGCCTTGCTACAGAATTACTGCTTACACTAGGGTTTCACTTGAAAGGTGGCTGAGCTGGGACATAGAGCAACGCTTCACTTAATTGCTGGGCAATGATGAATTCTGCTTTCTGGGGGTGTATGGCTACGGGGTGTGCTGCTTCAGAGTAGCTGTTTGAAGGTATGGCTCCAGCAACGTGTATGTAAGGGAGAAAGCTCTTGGTACAATTGCCGAAGAATAACTGGCATGGAAATACTGTGTGGTTTTCAGTGTCCCATAGAACAAGAAAAGCTTTTCAGGAAAAAGAGAGTCAAGGGTCTGTAAGGGAGAGATTTAGAGGGACAGGCACAAGGTTTCTATAGGCAAACTTTGATCTTTTGGTAGTGAGTCAGTATTAACATCCCATTTGAATAGAAATATTAATGGGAGAAGCTGTATGTGCTTTCCAGAATAACAAGGGTAGGAGAAACTGTTTTCTTTTATCTAAAAGCTACGACCAAGGAGCAGTGAGGTGTCTTGACTCGGTTACTTGTTGTAGTTTAATTCTGGCAGAAAGGAGCGATCTGTCACTTGCTACAAACTCACTATGCATCCTTTAGTACTGTGCCTTCTTCACTTTAGGCTTTGCACTTGTTACTTACTTATACCAGCACATATTAAAACTTGCCCAGTTTTACTGCTGCAGAGGCACTCTTCTGTTATACAGCCCTGGTTTGAGTAGGAGTGTTTGTGCTTTGGGGTGCTGATATCTCTCTCACCTCATGCTCAGTTGCAGAGCTTAGAGCTGTGGTTGGCCTTTCTCCAGGGATTCAGCTATCTGTATTTTATGGGTGGACATCCAAATGCATGCAAACTGGAAATAATTGTTGAAATGCTTTTTCAATGAAAGAAAGAAATGGATGCAGCATAAGGTTATTTGCCTGCAAAGGAAAATTACAGCATTTTAATGGAGAGCTTCTAAAACTACCAACTTGTATTACATATTAAATATGAGCATACTGAGTAGTTTTAACTTGCTTGAGTATGAATTATGTCAAATTGTTGCCTTGTATTAAAAATATCCATGGCACGAGAGAGATATCTTTTCATGAGACCATAGGTTTGATTGCTTGTGTTTTCCAAGTTGTAGTCTCTGTGCTCCAGCACCTCACTGAGAAGTGTGCAGTTGCCCTCTGTGCCATGTTGAGTCTTCTTCAAATAACAGTGTTCCTGAGCAAGCAACATTTCCCTGGCACCATGCACAATATGGAGCTGAGGCCTTCAATTGCTAACTCTTTGGAGGAGAGGTGTGTTCCTTCTCGTTATGTCAAAGGTTGACTTAGTGTGTGACAAACTACTGTGTTTTACAAGCGGACCTGATTACTAAAATCTAGACCCGGGACCTTGTAATGTTATGCAAGCCGGATGAACTGGTTCCTGTCCCAAGTATTCATAATCAAATATGAAAAATACAGTGAGTTAGAAGGGTATCTGATTATTTTATTACCAGAATACTAGAATAAATGCCCTCAAAACTTTGTGATTTAACAGTGTCTGGCATAAAGAAGTATGATAAAGAATCTGTTTTTCTGGCTGTAAAGATCAGCTTTGTGATTCAAAGTACTACGGTGTTGTGTCTTGTGAAACATACCTGTTGTATTAATACCTTCTTTTAATAAAGTGGAAAGCACTGAAAACTGTCAGAAGGTCAAGTGGGCTGGATAGCTGTCATATTGTTTATTCGTATTTACTCATTGGATTCTGACATAGTATACTTCTAATTGTCAGGCAAGCAAATGAGTTGGCTATAATTCTTCCTGCAATGTTCTCAGCAGGATGCAAGGGAACGAGAGAGGAAAGGAGATGCTTGAGTAGTATCATGTCTAGGGGGAAAATAACAAGACAGAAAGCCCAGAAATTGGAGCTGAAAGCATAAAGGAAACTTCAGAGGAGGGAAAGCTATGCGTGCAGAAAGTTCCATTGCACTGAGAGCAGCTTGAGGGAAGGAATTGGAAACAACCTTCCCTGTTTCCCGGGGTACTGATTTTTGTAATCTCTTCTGTGTGGGGATCTCTCCTGGAAAGCAGTGAGGATCCCTCTGCACTAAAAATGGCTCTGAGCCTGGAGCTACGATGGGTCCAAGTTGTAGAAGGTTTGTTTGATTTTTGTGTTTTAAATTGTCCTCAGGCTTGTGGCAGACCCATGCCAGCCTTGAATTTTTTTTTACACTTGGATTAATGCAGAGCATGAAGAGCTCTCTGAGCTAACATACAGTATGAGACACAGTTGTCTTCTTTCATGTGCATAGATACATCTCCATGCCTCTTCACTGAACTGCTTTTGAGTTTTGAGGTACATTTTTCAGTGATCACATTAAAATGAAAGGGGAGAATCTGATAGTACTGGGATGCAATCTTAGACCTAGGATACAAATTACTTCTTAAATTTGAAAACTGCAAACCAGCAGCAGTTGGCAGTTGGCTACTATGTCTTACTGAGCCTTGGAACATGGAGAGATTTAATGTGAAAGCAGTGAGTGCCCAATGGTCGCTCCAGCACTGGAGACACTTAATGGGACCCAGCCTTCCTTCCTGGAAGGAAAAGCAAAGAAACTAAAGACAAGTTCTTCTGGTGATACTGACTGTTTTAAGACAGAAAAGAGCATAAAGAAACAAACCAGATCCTGCTCTGTGGGTAAGGAAGCTAAAAATAAAAAAAAGCCCAAGAGGGTTTTTACAGACTTTCCAGAAATTTCAGTTAACAACCAGAAATCGAGATGCATATCAGCACTGGATCCATGTGCGAAGGAAAATTTTCATTTAAAAAACAAGAGGGAGAATAGTGCTCCAAATTGGACTCCTCAAATAATATGAAATGCTCAACTTCTGGTTCCAGCATTTGAAAATCACTACCACAACCTTGTAATGACTCTCCGTTATGATGGTTACCATTGCTTTTAACCGTTCTCTTGTTCATTGCCCTTTATCTCCGAGTATTAAAAGAGCTGTTTCATTAGTGGAATTTGATGTTGTATTCTTTGGGGAAGCAGCAAGCAGAGGTTGGACAGGGGAGGGTGGACGCGGGGGGCGACTGCTGTATTTACTGCTGCTTGCTTATTTCATGACTAACAGACTTCCAGAAGGGAAGCAGGGTTTAAGGAAAAAAATAACTTTTTACAGACACAACAGGCCTCAGAAGATTAGCTTGTGTTACTTTAAATTTGATTAAACTCATGCCAGGATGTTGCTTTCATATACTCTGTTCAAGGGGAAAGTAGTTTAAGAAGCGTAAGGAGTTTGGGTCACAAATTAACAATTTTTCTATTGTTCTCCTTCCTCTCTTGTTAATAAACTGTAGGATGATTTGGAGAACTCATCATGTACAACAATTACAGGAATAGCCCATATTACAATCTGGTGACTCTTCCATGCAAGGCACATGCTGTTTGTGATATTCTTTCTGCTTTATCTAGGTCACCAGCCGTGTCACCTCTATGAGAAAGAGACTCTTACCAAACATAACTCTACAGGTGATGTGCTTATTTTCACTGCTGTTCTTCCCTGATTTTTCCCAGTATGAGCATCACTAAAATATATATCTACATAATGTCAGCTGCTGTTTTAATTCTGAATCTACTTTGTTGAGAGAAGTCTATTTTATTGCCATATTCTAGTATATTTTTGTAAAAAGGTTAGAAATTGATTCTTGAAAATGTGCTAAGTTGTAGTAGGAAAATGCTTGTGATATGATGTAGCTTCACCCAATACATCTTTTTCAGGTATTTAATTCTCTCAATACCTCTCCAGAAAAATTGTAAAAGAACAGGTTAGGTGAGTCCAGCTGAGGTTAAACTGGAAGCTTGTGGCAGAGCATAAACTAAGCCCAGATCTCTCACAGCAGAAGCAAGTAGACTTCTTTTTTTTCTAGAGTTTTAACAAAGTTGCAGAATTGTTTCTTGTTTTTTAAAGGTGCATTTTGCATGGTTTTCATTAGGCAAAAGCATACACTGGCGTTACAGTGTGGGAGGAGTGTAAGAAAAGGAAGAAACAAAAGACATTTTTCATAATCCCTGGAAAGCTTTCAAAAAAAGAAAGTATTAATGCACTAGGGGAGAAAGTATGAAGAAAGTGCACACAGCTGCTATCAAGTAAATTATGCAGGGCTGATCAAATGACAAAAATGTTGGAATATGCTTCAGGGACTATAACTGCATCGCCAAAGGAAATCTGGTAGAAGTTCTATAAGTAAGCAGAAGTTTTTGTTGGGGAAAAACTGCTCTGCTGATATACTTTTAGTTATAAAATGGCATTCAGGCACTCCCTGCTGTCAGATCCTCACCTAAGGAAGTTCTTGCTGTAACTTTGAACAGTTTTCATCATTAAACAAAACTGAAAATAACACTAATGTTTTGCATATTCTATTTTACAACTTTGGTACCCATTTATGTGCAGAATCTCCAGATCCTGGCAATCTGGGAAATTCAAGTCCTGCCGTACTGTCACAGAGTGAAGGGCTTTGTCGTGTTCAGAAGGAGGCACTTCTACACACCCACTAAGCTAAGGTAGGGCTGTAAAAAGCATGGCTGATCTGTTGACACAGGAACAACTGTCACTCAGAAATGTGAAAAGCCTTTCAGAGGTGGGGCTAGAGTTGGCTGTTGTGTGCAGGTCATGACAGTTCTGCAGCAGTGCTCTGGGAGGGAAGTTGCACATTTCTCAAGGGATAAATGTGTTTTCTGCAGTGCTGTTGTGCATAGCTTCTGATACTCATCTCCAGTGCAGAGGCCCATAGGAGAAATAGGCAGGATTTTTTGTTAGGTGCAAGCTTTGACTTGTTGAATTTACTTATGTGAAAGGAAATCCAGAAGTCAGGAGGCAGTGGGCACAAAGAAATGTAAAGTATTCCATTTAAGCATAATAAAACCTTTTTATGGTGAGGGTGGTCAAGCAGTGGAACAGGTTGCCCAGAGAAGTTGTACAGTCTGTGCTGTAGTTGACTCCGCTTTGAGCAGGGGGGGTTGGACTAGATAATCTCCAGAAGTTACTTCCCAAAGTGGCAATTCTGTGACTTTTGTGAAGTAGGATAAGGCCTAAGCACTTAGCATCTTATTCATCTATTGGATAATCAGTTCTGGTGATATTTCAACATGTCAGTAAGTGGAAATAAATAAGAATAGCTATTGGCCAGTTTCCAAATGGCTATATGTTGAGGTTAACAGAAACATATCATTGCCTTAAAGTCTCCCTTGCTAGTGATAGATTCTACAAAGTGAGTTTACAGGAAATGGAAAAGCCTCATAAATTCAAGATTCTTGGAGTGAGATCCTGAATGCTTGTTTTAACACCAAAAGCAGGATTCCAGTGCTGTTTTTTGGTCTAGATTGAAGACAGCAAGCTAGACAGTCCACACTCAATGGCTGTCTAGCTAGAGATGTGTGAAGTTCCTTCCTGTTTGGTCCAAAAGTTGTGCACATAAAGTTGGGTGCAAAAACACACATCCAAGTAGCCTAGTGTAGGGAACTGGGTCCCTTGTGACAACTTGGGCACCTTTATGACCTATCTTTATGGTAGTGTTTGTGACTGAAACCTCATGAGGGGTTGGCTCAGCTCTATATGCTCAAAGCACAGCTGAGCACAAAAAACCCAGCTGCCCATGCTACTGTCATTCAAAAATGCAGAGAAGGAAGTGATGTTCACCTCTTGCATAGTGACTTGGCAGCTGCCTGCAACTCCTTCCTAGGAAGTGATAGCTCTGGGTTCAGCTGTTTCTGCAGCCTATCTCCCACTTTCCAGCAAGATCCCTAATTCATGAACTAGGAAGCTGTCCAGGCTGAACC
This sequence comes from Aegotheles bennettii, assembly GCA_013398125.1. NCBI lineage: Eukaryota > Metazoa > Chordata > Aves > Caprimulgiformes > Aegothelidae > Aegotheles > Aegotheles bennettii. Next base: position 41,496 of record VZRW01011934.1, on the reverse strand, counting down.
TGGACTCTGGACTAGTTTTGCTTCATGGAAGTATGAGATCAAATGATGGCCAAGCAAAAGCAACATAATTCTGTAGCCTAGTGTCAGTGGTAATTTCCAGGGTTGTTTCTGCAGCTTAAAATGTGTATTCAGCCTTGGAAACATGCAGTCAAATGTTTTAATCATAAGACTGTCATGCTAAAGTAAGGTTCAACTGCTCTATTTCAGCAAGACCACAACTAGCTGAGATGAATTCAGAATCCCAGAAGAGCACTTGCTGCTTTGGATGCCAGGCAGCTGGAAGTGCCTACACTGTGGGTCAAATACGGTTGTTAGATCCAGAAAGCATCTAGATATATAGCATGGCATTGCCTATGGGGACGTCAAGTAACTCGCTACTCTGCACATGCGCTTTCTGTGTTATGTTTCAGAGACTAGCTTCCCTGTTCACTCCTTGAAATAAATTACCCAGCTGTGAGTAGACACACAACTTTCAGGGGTGTACTAGAAAGCGACACACCAAGTCAGACCTAGATCTCTCCAAATTAGAGACAAGCATGTTGTGCAGGACAGTGTCAAATGCTTTGCACTGTTATGCATGACACCCTTGTCTCTAAATTAGAGGCATGGATTTGATGGATGGACCACTCAGTGGATAAGAAATTGGCTGGATGGTTGCACTCCAAGAGTTGCAGTCAACAGCTCGATGTCCAAGAGCAGATCAGTGACGAGTGCTGTTCCTCAGGGGTCAGTATTTGGATGGGTACTGTTTAACATCTTTGTTGGTGACATGGACAGTGGGATTGAGGGCTCCCTCAGCAAGACTGCTGTCATCACCAAGGTGTGTGATGTAGCTGATATGCTGGAGGGAAGGGATGCCACCCAGAGGGACCTTGACAGGTTTGAGAGGTAGGATCTTGCAAACCGTATGAAGTTTAACAAGGCCAAGTGCAAGGTCCTGCACATTGTGTTTCTAACTTTAACCAGCAACTGATGCCTAGGAAGTAAGGACAGGAGCAAAATATTGAAACACTGCTACAGAGTACCCCCACAGTACATTACCTGGATGTCCCTGAGTGCTCGTCTCTAGTGAGATATTGAATTAAAATGTTTGCAGAGATGTTTTAGTTGGATTGCTTTCAACAGCTGATATTGAAAATCTTTATTATCCTAGGAATTATAGAATCATAGAAGATTTGGGTTGGAAGGGAAGCTGGTCATAAGCTCTCAGACAGCTCCTCATCCATCCCCAGGCAGAGCTCCATGCACTTCAGCTTGTCATTGATGTAGAGGGCAACACCCCCTCCTCATCTCCCCTGCCTATCACAGAATCGGTAAGGTTGGAAGGGACCACAGTGGGTCATCTGGTTCAACTTCCCTGCCCAAGCAGGGTCATCCTAGAGCACATAGCACAGGACTGCATCCAGATGGTTCTTGAATATCTCCAGTGAGGGAGACTTATCAACCTTTCTGGGCAACCTGTTCCAGTGTGCAGGAACTTGCACAGCAAAGAAGTTCTTCCTCATGTTCAGGGGGAACTTCCTGTGCATCAGTTTCTGCCCATTGCCTCTTGTTTTATTGGTTGGCACCACCAAAAAGAGCCTGGCTCCATCATCTGCACACCCATCCTTTAGGTATGTATACAAAGTCCCCTCTCAGTCACCACTTCTTGAGGCTGAACAGCCCCAGCTCCCTTAGCCTTTCTTAATTAGAGAGATTCTCCAGACCCTTGACCAACTTAGTGGCTCTCTGTTGGACCTGCTCCAGGATCTCCATGTCTCTCTTGTCCTGTGGAGCCCAGAACTGCACACAGGACTCCAAATGCGGTCTCACCAGGGCAGGATCACCACCCTTGACCTGCTGGCGCAACCCTCTGAGGTGTCTGTCCTTCTTAAAGAGCCTGTAACCTTCCATTCCAACACTCCAGTCATAGGAGTCATCCCACCATGTCTCTGTGATGCCATGCAGGCACACACACGTCTTTAACTCCTCTTGTTTATTCCCCATGCTACATGCATTTGCATAGAGGCATTTAAATTGGGCTCCCAGTGAAGCTGACTTACTGGCTGGAGTGGCTGGAATTCCCTTGAAGTATTTTCCCAGTGCTTCCCTGTTGGCTCACGTTACCTCAGGAGCCTGTGGCTCACCTCTGTAAGATTTTAAGTGTGCTGTGGTGTGTCCAGCACATTTCTGAGCAACAGACTGAGGGCCCTCACTAAGACCCTGTCCCTCTAACCTTGGTGTGTCATCAAACAGCTTGTCATGGTATTCATCACTTGATTAGAACAAACAAACACTTGAGCATGGTGTTTCAGCTGTACACACCAGCGATGAAAAAATTAAGACTGTGTCGTAATAGCAATGACCAGCAACCCCATGGCCATGGTAAAGTGTAAGGAAGCAGATCTCACTGTACTAAACTATTCTTCAGCCTGAGCTGGCTGGCTGCAGTTTTGGCCTGCCATCGACTTTCAGCTGGTTTTTGGTGGGCTATCTGTTATAGCAATAGGAGCTGCATATTCTTTATATAGATTATTAACATGAGAGTACAGATTTTGTAGATTAAACTTCCTCAGTAAACTGTTCTCAGCCTTCCACACTGTATCTGAAGGACATGTAGCTGATGGGTTCCTGATCCAGGACTGAGGTTTCGAGGTAGAACTGCAATCAGGTCAGCAGTTCTGTTTTCAGGCAGAATTGTGTCATATTGGGTGATGTAGGAGGGGGTTATCCTTCACTGCTTTCCCACAGTACAGTGGTTAATGATAAATTTGTTAATGACAGTACAATGATAATCCTTTCAGCATGGTGGTAGGCTAATTCAGTATTCCTGTACCTCTTGTATGTCTTTTCAGTTGCAAACAAAAAACCCAAATGCCCTAGAAACACTCTTAGATACTTTTGTAATTGCCGACGTTCTTGAAGGAAGGTTGATAAAGCTGTGTCTAGGCATAGCTTAAGGCTCCTCCATTTACATCTGTGAAAGCCATCTAATTCAAGACTGTCAGTAGTACCCACCCTTGCTGCATCTCAGGGCTGACTTATAGGTTCAGCACTGTAGCAATGTGTGTGTCTACATGTCAGAGCTTACTGGGATTTTTAGTCAGGAGAACGAGAGCAGCTATCTCTTTGAAGGCAAGAAAGTGCCAGTGTTTTAAAGGGGACCATAACTGTAGGAGGAAACTGTATGAAATGGCATAAAACTAAACCTGCTTTGTAAGAGCTACAAAGTCAGATCTGTGGGTCATTCACTAACAAATGGAAAAGCTGTGTGCTTACTTATGTGAGAATATAGCTTATAAAAAACAGTACAGTTTGGACTTTATTTTCCTGCATGGTTGCTCCTCACATTTTTATTTTTTTTTTACAGTCAATGCAAGCCAGCATTGACTGTGAAATTACGTCAATTGTTTTGTGGTATCCTGGTGGAATTCACTTTACCATGTGTGTTCATCTGATGACCATCAGCTCTGTTACCCACAAGGACTGAACAAGAGAATCACAGAGCTAAATACATTAATTTTTGCATCTTAAAGTAAGATTTAACAGGCTGGTTTCCTGTGTCATGGGCTAATCTTTCATTCCTAATTTATTTATAAAAGAAACTTAAAATATACATTTTTCTTTCTCCTATTGGGTTTTACAAAGCTGAGCATTTGAAAGATGCAAGAGTGATTTGGATGGGACATGAGCTAAATGCTAACTGGTGTCAAAGAGAAACAATCCTGTTAGAAAGTTACTTCATAACTGATTAGTGAAGTTTTTCTTGCTTCCCTGCAGAAACTAATTGATCTGATGTAGGGGAGCAATTCTTGTGTATTTAAATTCTATATTTGTAAGTGTAACTCTTTTAATTTTACATTCTAAGTGGACACCACTGACTTTGTGAGATACTTATTCTGAAGAAAAAGTAGTCAGATTTAATTTTCTTCGTCTACAAGAGTCAAAGAAAATGGGGCTTTACATCAAGAATATTCTAATATAACATTTTGTTTGTTTGATCTTTTTTTTTTCTTGCACAAGCATAAAAGCTCCTCTAGATTTAATACTCCAAATACAGACACTGCTTTTCACCCTGGTGCTTGAGTGCTTGTAAGGACTTGAGCATCAGAGCTTGGCTTCAATCCCCATTTGCAAATACTAAAATTTAGTGCAGAAACAGCAGGTGCTTTCTTCCTGAGGCAGATTCATTGACAATATAATACAGAATGAGAACTGAGCTGGATAACACTGCAATTGTAACACAATAGAGCAGATCATGCACTTCCTGAGTGCCCTTTATGCAAAATACTGCAGTTAACTTGGAAGTTTCAAATTCACCCAGAGATGGGGAAGCTAAAATGAAACTGTTGTGTTTTATGTAACCACTGTGTATGCAATTTCTTTAATGAGGACTCTGTTAAAATTTGTTTTGTTAAAATAAATGGTTCAGCGTATCATCTGTGAAACGTAAATGGAAAATTACAAACTTCTGAGGGCTATTTTACACTTAGTGGCATGTTTAAAGCTGGATGATAAGCTAAGGCTAGAAGAAAAATTTTTATGGTCTTTCATCTAGCACTGTTCTGAGCATTGTTGAGCAAGGTCCTTTATAAAAATGACACCAACTTTTACAAATATGGAAGCTGAGCATGAAAGTTACATGAAGATCATATGTGCCATCAGTGACAGAGAAAGAAGTGCAATTTGCACCACAATTTCTGCACCAAAGCAGGAAAATTTGACAGTTACAACTCAGAACTTTCATTTAATTTTGGGTATGGGGAGGCTAAATTGTTGTAACTGATGGTGAACTCTGATTTCTTGCCTGTGTGATAAAGTGGATAACAAGCTATACAGGTTTGGCATCCAATTATTCCTAATACCAATAACTTCAAAAGAAGTAGTGCTGGGGATGAGCAAGTACTCTTTTGCTTAAGACATCTGGCCCCATTCATATCTTTTTGTTATGTCAGAGGGAATTTTTTCATGCTCTAGCAGATTGGGTCAATCAGAATTAGCCATGAAGTAATTTTGAATGTGATGAATAGTTTCTATTTTCTCCAAAAAAGTGATAAATAATTCTGGTAAGGACTGAATTTTCTATTTAAGTTTGGGATTTTTGTTTTGTTTCAAGAATATATTTAATCTAAAGCAATTAGGAAAAAGCAAACTTCTCAAAATTAAGAAAAGAAATGGTGCATTCATCCTCAAACTAATTTTTTAAAATTCCAATTTAGCAATAAATCCCAGACCCACTTATTTGCCCCCTACCTCTAAGTCAGAGATTTGATGAGCCAGTAATTTATCAAAAAGGCTAGGGGCCCCAGTAGTGAATGTTGTGACAATTACACCCTTTTGTGAATCAAAGCCAGACTTCTCAAATCTCAATGCTCCAGCTGTGTTGAAGGCCTGGAACACATTTTTTTATTTTTTTTTTTGGCACCTAACACCATCGAAGCCCCTTAAGTAGAATTGCTCCTATTAATGGCCGTCCCAGTGGATTTGGACCGCCTCCACCTGGAGCAGGGCAAAACAAGGGACACTTTGAAATTGTGCACAATTTTCTGTCTTTGATGGGAAGATTGTTCTGATTCAGATTAGTCTCCCCTCCCTGCCAGCAACAGGGTCATGTCAGGAAGGAATTCAACATCTCTGGTTGAATTCAGTGGGTAGTCTTACTGGGTTTGCAGAGTTCCTTGGAGAAGTGAGAGCTTCAGTCTATAAGATGGACTAGTGCCCAGTGTGGCTAGTAAAAGTAAGAACACTGTTAAAGTCATTACCAGAGAAAAAACACACCAGTGAACTTCAATAGGCTGTTGGTTTCTTGAGACAGGGCCAAGCTTCTTTTGATACTGAGAATCTTGCCAGTTACCCACCCTTTATATATGTATATATAAAATGTTCCCTTTTTAGCCTGAACTGCTAAGAAAACAAGATATATGTGAGCTCACTGTCTGTTTATCCATCCCCATTCCTTTGCTTCCCATAGCCTTTAGCCCTACTGCGCAATTTGCACCAACTTTGAAAGAAGGTTTCAACGATCATCAAGCTTCTGCTGGTCTGGGGGACACCAGGAACTGAGTTGAGGAAAGAGCTGCGGTTACCACTTCTTTGGCAGAAGAGCGGAGAAAGCCCAGGACCCTGTGTGGCAGTGGGCCAGTCTGCTTGCTAGTCACCTAGAAGGTGACTGGACACAGCATGGGCTGCCTCCCACCCCACGGGGTGCTGTGTAGGTGCTGGGGGAACCTGGGCTGTTGGCAGGAAAGGTGGTTGAGAAGTAATGCTTGCAGCATGCCAGCAGGAAACTAGGCTTCGCTAGCTGTGCTGCTTGCAGAACAACTTCTTAGACTAGGTATGGAGATGCGTTGCTTCTTTGACTTCTTCATTTGCTCAGTCATTTTCTGTGCCTGTTTTGCCACTTCTGGCTGTGCGCAGAGCTTCACTAATCTCACTGTTCAAATAGCTCTCATGCTCTGAAATAACAGTCAAAAAAAGCCTTGGCCATGCTAAAGCCAACAACAAGACTCTGATAGCCTTCCCATTCTATTTGGTTTCACCTGAGGGCTTCTTGCTTATTCCTTTAGGACCACAAGCCTTTGAAATCATTGCAGATAATATCAACCTTCCTGCAACAGGGATGACTGGATTTGTGTTTAAGGGGATTCCTTTTCTGATGAAGAGGCCTGTGAAGGGAAGGTTTCAGATGATGATGAATTGTCTAAGGGAAGCTCTTTTGGGTAAAAATCACAGGATCTTGTTTGGGTGTTGCTCCCTCCTGTTCCCTGTATGTATGATGATCTGCTTGAGTGTGTAACTTTGTTCTGTAAAAATTACAGGCCACAGGGCTTCTCTTCAAAGGTGTGCAACTTCAGTATGCCTCTGAGTTTTTGAATGTGGCTTGTTCCTACTGAATGTTGCTACCAGAAATTCTCTGAAGAGATAATTTTCTGTGAAAGGTCCTGATCTGTAAAATGGGTTTCTACTGCTTGTCTAGCAATTGGTGTATACTGCTCAGGGCAAATGCCAAGATGACAAGATGATGGATCTTGCCTGACAGTACTTATCCGACTCCTTATCTATCAAGGAGAACTTATTGAGATGATACTGTTTTCCTTCAGTTTCTGGACGTATATGTGTATGGGTTTATATTTTCTATAAATTTTAACTCTTTAAATATATACAAACTTTCTTTCTTCATTGTCTTGGAGCAGAAGTACAGCAAACCAACCAGCAATTTTCTTTTTGTTGTAGAGATGTTTACATGACTTGCAGTCTTACTATAAGTGGGGTGGAAAGACACGTGTTGAAGTGATTATGTATAAAGAATCTGTTCCAGCGTGTAACCCCTACACTCCTTCTATAAACAAACACTAATTCATGTGTTATGTCTTATGGAAAGCATTGGTTAGGATTTAACAGGATTTTGGTGGAAAAAATGAGTAGAAATCTAAGAAGGAAACAGTAAAGGAACTAGATCCTGATGAATTAACACGAGAGAAAACAGATGGATCATGAAATGTTTACTGGAAAAACTATTTTCCTAACTAAAATGACTTAATACTTCACCCTGGCAGTCTCCACATCAGCCTGAAACAAACCACTTTGAATTAAAGATGCACATGTATGCTTTGAGATGAAGAAATTTATTCACTACCAAGCCTGCAGCTATAGTATCACAGAAATAGTCTACTGTAACTGGTAGAAATGACTGTAAATCAGTAATTTCATTCAGAGGGAAAATTCTGTTTCAGCATTTGCTTTCTCATCTGTCTGTGCCTTGGCTCAGGTTTGACCACACACTGCACTACTGTGCACCAAGGCGTTGTACCACAACACCGGTTCTTTTCTGGCAAGTACATGGGCACAACCACCAAAATGTACTTTATGCCTTTCAACAGAAAATTAAAGACCTTAAAATGCACAATATGAAATTATTTATTTATAAAATAAAACTTTTCTCAATAATAAGAGGACATTCCTAAGACTACCAGCATCTTGTAATGCTATTTCAGGACATACTGGGATGTTCTGTGAAGGTTAATTATTTTTTTTTTTTAAAGTCTTCGAAAGGTCTTTCTGAGGGCATGGAGGGACTGTGCAAGTACTGTTACTGTGTTAAAGGTGAGCTGTGGAAAAAATAAGAGATTCAAGAAGTAACATCCTGGCATTCAAATTTCCAGACAGCTGTGAGAGCTGCTGTTTCTTCCTAAATCAGCAGCGTCTCAGGGGAAATGGCTGGGACAAGCTGCTGGGTGTTTTTACGTCACTGTAGTGAATCTGCTCTTCCTGAAAAGCTGGAACCTATTTATTTTTAACAGCCCCACTTGTTTCCCAAGGGTCAGTATGTTTTCACATACAGCATTTAAAAATTTTCTGAAGCAGAAATGATGATTAGACCTGTCAGTCTTTTCACAATGGAAGATTTTTGTTTGCTGCTGGCTCTCTCACCTCCTTTCAGGGTGGTAAACCATAAGGTTTTGAGATGAGAATACAGTAAATGACATATTTCCACTTTTTGACACTCCCTTCACTTTGCTATAATCATAAGCCAGTTCTAATACCCTGCTGTTCAAGTTAAACTGGCAATAAAAATTAGACATTGGCATACACAGGGTGTGCATGTAGATGGAGAGGTATTGCAGGCAGTCTACCTGAGTATTGACTGAAGGCTTCTGGACTTTTAATCTCTTATGTGCTTATTGATTTCTATTGCAATTGGTAGTCCCCCCTTCTTACTCAGCCTCCTCCTCCTGCACAGGGCTCACTGGTTCTCCTGTTGTGGGCACAGGCTGCCACGGCATGTGAGGAAGGACGTATCTGGGGCGTGGGCTGTAGGAAAGGATAGGGTTAAAGGCACCCAAACTGCTGTTCCCATGAAGCACAGCAACAAACCAAGGATACTAAAATGAAAAGGAACAGAATGTGCCAGTTTGCTCTTTTAGCTGACTGCTTTCACAATTGGTTTGTGAGAAAATCTGAAATTGCAGTTGTTTGTCATAAAATGGGACAAAAACATGTATGAGGATTTTCCATGAGATTGGAATTCTAATTCCTAATCAGCTCTAATAGTAATCCTTCTGCTCTTTCTCTGCTGCATATTCTTGACATGCGAAGTGTAGGCTCTAGCTACAGAGATGTTTTTCAATGACTGTGCTGGTCTTCCAATATGCATGGATATTTCCATGAAACTATGAAAGTGTGCGATAGTCACTATTTTTTCTCTGTCTACATCCTACAAGAATTCGAGTTTCAGTGAAGTACAGTGTTTTCTAACACTGTAATGAGGTATCCATCTCGACCTGCTATGGAAGGAAATTGACTTCATTTAAAGAAAGAGGTAGCAGATAACTTTCCTGACTCTGTCATCATTATCTTTCTTCTGAAATATCTTAATTCCAGTTAGTTGTAAATACTTTTAAGGTGGTTTTCAAGTATCAAGTACAACACTTACTCCTGCCCAGAGAAACAGCTTTTATACATAAATCTTACTAGAATAGTTCCAAACATTTTCCCATTTTAACAAATTGCTCTTAGAACTATATTCAGGAGATATTCCTTTCTCTAGATATATTAGGACATTAGATGACTATTCCAGAAGTGCAAATCAAAGTGATTCTAAAGATCTATCTGCTATCTAAAATAATTTGTGGTTGAAGTGAATTAGGAGATTAGTAGTATTAGTAAAAGTGGAAAAGGTTTATATTTTTATATACTTTTTAAATACATTTTATTTTATATATATATATTTATAGAGTTCCTCTACTGGAGGAATGTCAGGCTTTTGAAAGAAGAAGGAGTTGCAATGCAACCCAGATAATATATTGCTTTTAATTTATTACTTCAGGTAAAGAGCTAACTGAAAAACTTTGCAGCAAGTAATTTGAAGGGTTTTTTTTTATTATTTGTTTGGTTGTTGTGTTTTGGTTTGGTTTTTTTTTCAATTCAATATATACACCTTGGCTGGATATCTACAGGGAACTGACAAAACACTCAAAATGTTCTGTTCCAGAAGCAGTCAAGTATGGTGTAAAACCTGGAATGATTCATTTAGGCTTGGTCTTGACTTTGGTTGTTCCAAAGTCTGGATCACGGTCATTTAAAAAAACCAACCAACCAAACAAAAAAAACAAAACCAAAAACCAAACAGTGGTAAAAAACAGGGACTAATGCTCCTATTTTTCCTAGCTTCAGTAAAACACCAAAGTGAGTTATTTCAAAGATACTAGCACACTTCATCACTGATAAGAACATAGGAGTTAAGTTGCTGATGCGAAGTCCCAGCCTGGTGGTTCTTTTGCACAACAGCCAAGTACCAAAGGTAAATATCTCCTTGGAAGATACTGTTGATTACAGACTTCTCAAAACTGGAGCTAACTCAGAACTGGTTTATAAAGCAATTTCTTAATTGAGATGACTGAATGACTACCATAATACCTCAGATCAGGAAGAACATGAGCCTAATACACTCAGCTGGGACAAACTATGAGGTAGATTTGTAATTCCATATTTGGGGCTTACTGCCATGAAAACAATAAAGCTGTTCTTTGGAAACTTAAGATACTTGAAGGAAGTTCATGCATGAGGCTGAAAGCTGTTTTCATACACAGCATGAAAAAAACTTCCTTAATTTCATTTTTTAAGAGTTTTTTATGTGGAATCCTTCATTGGTAATGGCATTTTCAAGGCAATAAGCAAAGTATCCCACAGGCACAAGCACCGAGTCAAATTCGAGGCAGTGGTAGAACATCATTCTAACATCCTCCTGTTGCTACCATGGGCATTGTCCCTGTTATAGCACTGTCTTACACTAGACTAAGCTTAAGTACCCTTAATTGTCATAGTGCAGTACAGTAGGTACAGGAAAAAGCTACTGTGAATTCAGTCAGGTGGTGATAGCACACATTAGATTCATAGCACAATAGACTTTGATGGACTTGCATGTGGGCAAAGAGTACCAGCTTTGGGAATCTAGGACAACTTGACTGACTACATCTGAAATTTCTACAGAATTGCATTTTTCTCCTCTAGGGGGAATGGAAGAAAGGCTTGTGCTCTTAAGTCAGAAGTGTCTTTTCTTAGCACACCTTGCCCCAGATAGTAGAAACAATCTCTATAGTGTTTTCAGTCTTGTTAATGAATGAATGGGCAAGATTGTTCCAGGTGTGACTCAACCTCAATTAACTTCAGTGATCAGGGATTATGCTGGTCCATTGAGTTTCTCTCAGGTTTGGTGGGCTGCCAGAATGAATCGTGGAAATATGAGGACTTCTTACAAATAAGGCTTGAACTCAAATTTGTTCATTCATTTATTTCTTTCACTGGCAAACCACACAGTTGCTTACATTGGCATCTGTAAACAGAACAGTGAGAATCCTCCACAAAGTGTTTCTCTCCACAGTTTTCTTGAAAATATATCCTTCAATTTCTTGTTGCCCTAATCACTGGGAGAAATGTTCAGCTTAAATTTTTCAGGTAAATTTTAGTCCTTATGTTCACATTCCCTTCCAGAACAATGACCTTCACGGTTAGCTCACTTCATGATTACTTTTGAGAGATCTATCGCTGGTTAAAAGTGTTAAGCCTCACTTACAGTGCAATGAATACACTCAATCTTGGAAGCTAAGCGGTTTCAGACCACTCCAAGACTTGGGGAGACATTTGAAAATCCCAGGGACTGAAGGCACAGGCCAGAAAGTCCTGGCCAAGCGCTGGTTTAGAAAGACTGAAGGAGCTGATAGATCTCATTTGGCTCTCTTGTTACTCTTGGGCTGACACAAGGAGGAAAGGAGAAGGGGAGAACCACAACTAAATTAACATCCTTGAAGGCTGAAGTCATCCTTTGACAGGAAAAGCAGTGGATGCTGCAGTGCAAGCTTCCTTGACTGATATGATGCCACAAGGGCACTGTCAAACTCATTCTCAAGGGAGCTCTATGGAGGAAAAATTACTTGTTCCTGCACCTGTGACCTCGTCACTTACATTGTGAGAGGAGACTGCAAACTCGACCAGTTTTGAGCCAGAGGTGCCTTCCTTAGACTTGATGTTGCTCCTAACATTAGCATGGGCCTTGGAACACAAGCTACCTCCTCATCTACTGAAAAATAACACTGCAGATTTCATTCTGCTAGTGATATCTCTTCCCTAGGAAAATAAAAAACAGTCCCCTGAAGCAGCAGTTGTTTGGGGCACATTAATGTTTGGTATGCATTAGCATTTGAGCTTGGGCCAGTATTCTTATTATCCTTCCTTTGTCCTGATGTCCTAGATCTCCCACTTCATTCTAGATGCACGTCATTATTTGAATACTGGCCTCACCTCCACAGCCACAGGGATTATTTTGTTGTGATTAGATACTTGTAACTAGTATAATCCCTGTACTTTCTTATGCAAAACCTGTTCAGAGCTTCCCAGCTCTTGTGTCTCTTGGAGAAGCGTATATGCTGAGCTGCATGGCCTTTGTTTATTGGATAACAGTAGAGAATAGCTGGGCTCCAACTGGAATTTTGCATAGTTCCCCATCTGTAGAGTCAAAAATTGTGAGTGTAGAAAGTCTGGTTACTGTGGTTACTGCTGGAGCTAAGCACGTGCGTGTGTTTATGTGCACTGAGAGCAAGCACAGGCTGAAGTTGGAAGATATGCCCAGAAATGGAAGGAACAAGGCTGTAGCCTTACTGCAATATCTTGCTGCTGACAGCTGCAGTCCCAGAGCCTGTGACAACTGGCTGCAGGAGCTGGGGGCCATAGAAAATGGAGGGCACGCCCGATGTTTTGAAGCCCTCAAGTACATATACAGCAAGTCTTCTTAGTTCTCAGTCCATCAGCTGATGGTGTGTTTAAATCTGTGCTTGCACATGTGGATGTGGCCGTTTAGCAGGCTCTGGTTCATCAGCAGAGCCCTTAGGTCCCTCTGCAGATCAAGACACTATGCAGCTTGCTCACTAGAGACTTGTGGGCCTTGTAGGGCTGCAGGTGTGACGTGCTGTGTACAGTCCCACCTTGACATGGAGCCTATTTGTTTGCTGGGCCTCTGGAGATGTAGAGGCATGTTGGAACTGGGTCTGCTTACCACAGTAATGACACACTGCCCCTTTTTTTAGACTTTCTAATCAGGGACGGGGTGCAGCCTGAACAATAGCAATCAGGCTTATTCACACTATCTCCATCAGTGCGCTTCAGTCCTCTTCAGTTCTGGATCAGGGAGGTATTTTCAGCACTGTTTCTCATTGTAATTTGCACTTTCAAAGCTGCTTTTTAAGACCACGTAACCGAAACTGGCAAAATAAAAAGCTCTCCTAAGAAACCAGACTTAAGGAATTAAACAAAATAAGCTTTTGTTTGTGAAGGCTCCAGAGAGAACCAGAGGAAATGTAAACAGTACATATAATCTCCTCTCCATCACAGTTTTATGTGCCCCCTCGGCAAGGAAGGGCTTGTTCATTTTCTCCCAAGGAAGTTGGTATCTATAGATTCTCCAGAGCCTGATTCACAGATGCTGTTGGTAGGCAGAAGGCAGCTAGATGTCTCCACTTTACTGCAGTTCTCACCAGACTTTGTATGGATATTTGTTCGGTTTAATTCCATCTTTTTCCTAACCCAGTAGACATGAGGGAGGACTGCACTAAACCAAAATTAATCCTCCCCCTGGAATTTATGTTGTTTTCTCTCTCTTCTCCTGTAAATCTGATCTTTTGTCCAACAACCTACAGCCTCCTCGTGGTACAAAGACACTGCATGGTTTGTCAGTGTTATTCTTAAGATCTGCATGCAAATCATATAGATGCAAATGTATGCAAAAGAAGAAACTGAACTTTGCTCAAGGGAAACCTTAACTAAAAAGTGTAAGAGTATAAGGGTATAAGATGTATGCTTACTGTTCACCAACTATCAGGGTGCCATGTGCTTAGATATAGAAGGACCATTACAACTGTCTGACTTCCCAAATAATGGCGCCTAGAGAATCTCAACTAGAAACTTCTGCAGCAAGATTATAATCTCTAGGAAGATATCCAACCTGTCTTGAGTTAAAGCCTGCAGACAGAGTGAATTGTGTCCTGGGAAAGCGGTTGTAGTGGATAATTATTTACTCTACACTACAAAGATTTTGTTTAGCTTTCTTTTTCAGACACTGGATCCCAGCCCGACTCTTTAGTATAGTGTTATACTGCTTATTGTTTATAGTTAATTTTTTAAATCAGTGTCACATGGAACGGAATCTGAAAGACTTACAAAAGCCTTTTACCTCAAGATGGTTCTTTTTCAACATATGCGTTTATAAACTGAAAGAAAACAAAACAAAAAAACAATCAAGTATTGTTTATGAGGCCTGTTGTTAGGCTGTTTCTAAACTATGGTATACGGCATTGATCATGTTACTCTCCTTTATTTTACACAGTTACCACATCCTAGAACATTACAGTTGTGCCAGATGAGCTATAGTAACCACCTGTACATGCTCTTAATCAGTGGCAAATGAGAAGGAATACTGGCTAGGTTGGCCAGCAGTGAGGAAGGGGTAAGATAAATCCAGTTATTTTCCATTTGTTGTAGTCTCTACCCACTTACATGACACCTATGACAACATCAGTGGCACCTAATTGATGGCTCTGTGTTTGCACCTTTGCTTTTCCACAGTTTTGCTCAGGATCAGTGCCAAGCTGAATGACCAATGGTTACATATTGGTTTGGGCTTTTTTTGTTATTTTTTTAAAAAAATATTGGCTCTACAGTAGCTTTTTTCCAGTAATCTGGAACTTCCAATTGACTTTCCATTGACTTCAGTGCATTTTGGATCAGATCTTAAAACGAACATCTGGTTGCAAATTCATTAGCCAAGGCCTAACAAGACAGCCTCTGTGAAGCAGATACCTTCAGACTTCTTGCGTTGATACTCTTTGAACAGCGGCTGTGGTGGTCTCGGAACTGTAATACGACGGCTGCAACAGCAGCGTCAGCGTGGCGTTGACAATGTGCTCACCTGCTGTTCTCTGATCCCGTTATTTCCTCTTCAGAAGTACAGCTCAACATATTTCTGGCTATGTCGCCCAGTACACAGGATTTACAGCTCAGCTGAGCTAATGTTGGTATTGGAAGGTTACCTTCTTAATTTCTCCCATTCCTTTTCCATTTAGTCAAGAAATTGTGCTGCATTTTTCTATAATGATTCCAGGCTCTCGGTAGGTATTAAGAGAGTTCCCTTGCTCTCCCCCAGCCAACAAGTTATGAGCAGGCACTGGCACCATCAGTTTTATATAACTGTTGAGTTCTCTTCTACAACTTAGAAGGGATCTAAGCGGTATTTCAGACTTTGAAGGTTCCTTTCATCTGCAGAGGACATATTTAGCTTTCTAAAATTCCAAATAAATGGGAGTCAACCTCAGTTATATATGTTTGTATTTATTGTTATAAATATGAAGGAGTACAAACCCAGGGAAAGTAAAACCTGACCCATTTCTTCTATTCTGTTTTAATTTGCTTCCAGTAGTTTACACAAGCAGGAAAATACATGCAGACACAGGGGAAAATAAGCTTCTAAAGATGTTGCATGAATCTGGGAAAAAAAAATTAAGAAAATCCCAGTGCACATTAAGAATGGCAAATTTGATAGTTCATTTAGCAAAGACATCAGTGCCTGTAGACACAGAATTTTTACAGCTCTGCTGGATTCTACCCTTTAAAAGTTTTTGTTGTTGTTGAAACAATAAATTTATAAATGTTATCCTTGTCCTTTTTTGGACTTTCCCTGATTAATCAGTTTAAAGTATATGCAGATTATCTAGATCCCTCCTGGTGTGGATTTTTCTGACTAGCAGTGCATTTATAGTTAAACAAGTGAGGCATTTGGACTGTAGTCATTTTGATTTATAGCAGCAGGAACAAAGCGAGAGAGTACAGACGTCAGTGCTGCTGCTGCTGATCTGGCAACAGAGACTTCCTAATGTACAAATTACGTCTTTCACCACACAATTCCCTCTCTACCCTAACTAGAGACAGGGAGGCATGCTTATTTAATGCAGTGTGTGCAATCTATACAAAGGTGTATGTACAGTACCGGGTGGATATTATATTGCTTATTTTAGGCATACAGTTTATATTTCACTGTGCTTTTTGCATTTTAGAATGAATTTTCCATAATGGCAAATATGCAGTAATTCAGTTTTCTTGCCTCTTCTAGACAGAACAGTCAAGCGTGAGTTAAAGCCAGGCGTGGAGGTGGCTGTGGTGCTTTACCCACGCAGGCACTTGTCCACAGGAAGCTGTGAACAAGTGGACAATGAAACTATTAATTCATTATCTATAGACTACCAAAATGCCATGGTGTTTTGTCCACATCTGGCCCTGGAGGCCTTTGAATAACTACCCCATGGGTGACAGGCTCCAGATGTTCATACTAAGCTCCCTGCACCACTGAGTGGAAGGAGGACTGTTTTGATAATTAATATTGAATGTGGGTGGTGGAACAAATCAAGACTCCAGAGAAGATCTCATCTCAGTGGTGGGATTTCAAATTCCAGGGCTGAGTGTAACTGTCTATACCTACTTCTATTCTGTATGTAAAGATCCTGCCAGTTTTCCTTTTCAAATGGCATGAAGTATTCCACTAACTAAAAACCAGACTCGACTCAGCTGGATAAACCAAAATCTCTGGCAGTCATCACACTCAGGGACCAGGCATCACACAGCTCTGGTTAATAGGTGGCTGCATTTCATTAGTGGCTGGAGTGATTTTTGTGCATATAGCACCATAGCCTGTATATCTGCTAAGCCTCTAAAGCACTTTGGGATGAAAATAGCTCAATGCAAAATAATGGTCTCAATTTAGCACTGCAATCTGCAGCCAAAGACTTGGAGCAACTCCCAAGGCAGAGCAAAGATTGACTTGTTTCAAACCTGCTCCTCCGAAGGCAGATCCAGCGAGTGCAGTGCCATATCCTGTGCAAAGGCAGGGGGCTGCCCCCTGTCCATTAGGCAGGCACCGCTCCCCTCTGCCATGCTGATAGGAAAGTGGCTGTTTCTGCATAGACAGCAGGCCACTTCTTGCTCCACAGGCATCATTCCACCTTCAGCATCGCATGGCATACACTGGCAACAGCTACCCTTGCTCTCACAAGGTCAGCTCTTCATGCGGGGAAATAAACAGCAAAGTCACCTTTATTAATATGTACTAGTGCATGCTACTTGTCCTGTCCCCCACTTAACGTGCTTGGAGACTGAGAGTTGCCTCATTCATAACGTGCACAAACAAATCCCGAGGTTGTTTTTTGCTGCGATGAAATAAAATGGTAAAAGAATTTATAAGAAAGCGCAATCACAGCAGTAGGTAGAATGTAAATGACCACGGGTGAAGGTGGGCCGCTTGCCATCCCCGGGACTCTGCGGGAGCCCTTCTGAACGCCTGCCTTCCTTTCCTCACATGTCCTGTGCCTGCTGAGCCACTCGCAGGCTTGAATCGTACCTGGTACGGCGAGCCTGGGCTTGGTCAATCCCCTGAAAACCTCTGTCCTGCGTGGCTTTGTGGCCTATCTGTTAAATGCATATTTATTGAGGAGAATCCCCACTGACACAATGAAGTAAAACATAACTGAACAAAGACGTAACGCAAACGCAGTTTTATGCATAAGCTGGGTATTAAAATGCATAAGCGCATTCCTGTTGTCATAAGGATCCCCATTGTCATCCAGCATTGTTTTTATGATACCAGGCTTATGTTTTCCCTTTTTTGTGCAAAAAACGCAAATAACAAAGAGTTTCAAATGCACAGGGAAGCCCTTGCTGTGCACAAGTTATTCAGCTGTTAGATTCCTTTTTCTCTTCAGAATTCTAGTTTGTGGTCTAACTGCTTGCCCTTTTAAAATATTTTTCCTTGTATTTTGAAGCAAAATGGTTATTCAAAGTAGCTGGCGCTACAGAACTGAACTGTTTCTGAAGCTGCTGCTTTTTTCATTGACAGAAAAGAGTTGCTACCACACAATTGTCCTGAGCTGGAAGGGAACAGAGGTAGGTGCAGCTGGGAGGATATAAAAATGGCTGTGCCTCATACCACCGGGACTTGGATGGCACCGGGCTCATTTGCAGTCTAAATTAATATAGTCTTTAGGCTGCTCTGATTTATGCAGCCAATCCCTGACCTCGAAGGACCTTTATCTGCTGGGGAGGTGCCAGGAGGTGGAAGCTAGTTTCAGGTTCCCTGCATGGCGGCAGCGGGGAGGTGCAGGATCTGTTCCAGCTGCTCGACGTCAGCAAGGATTCCTGTACGGGAGGGCAGCATAAGCCAGCTTCGCAGCAGCTTGGCACTGCTGCAGTTGAGCTGAATTGAAACAGGGCAGTGTTTGGCCAGAGCATGGCTGTGCTCTGCCAGTCAAATCCAGTGACGCTCGAATTCACTGATTCCCATTGACTTTAATAGGCCCAGGATATTGTCCTCTCTGCCGAGCTAAGCACAGATCTGTTCTGAAGTAGGGCAAGGCCTGACCCCACAAAAATCCAAGGAGCTCTGCCATCAAATTCTCCAGAGGAAAAGGGGAGGGGGGAGACAGTCGAGCAGATAATGTAAATAAATATATTTGGGGTTTAACTGTGTCCTCAAGACTTCCCTCTGACCTTGATGAGCAGGAGAGGAACACGGATGGGCAGCTGGGGTTATGCGTGCAGCTGAGGACAGGCACAGAGCAACCATTTTATAGATCATTATTCGTGAGAACAAAGGATTTGATGATTAATTGGAGGGGGGCAGTGGGAAGAGGAGAAATAACGGTGGGTGTGCAGATAATGCAAGAATGCTGAATGAGTAGGCTATTAAAAAGCAAAAAAAAAAAAAAAGGTTGCTTTTCTGGGGGG
>VZRW01011934.1:0-12705 GCA_013398125.1 Aegotheles bennettii | reverse complement strand
AACGAGAAGGAATCCCAACAGGGGAAAATAATATCAGTCAGCTCCCTCCTTCCTCCCTTCCCCCCAAGAAAAAAAAGCACCACCCGCTAACATTTGGAAAAACAACAGAGGACTATTGCCTCTCTCTTTAATTTTCATTCGCACACTCAGATGAATGAGCAAGGCAGGGGGAGACCTCAGCAGCCCCTTCAGACGTGGGGCTGAATTGATGGGATTGTGATTTGTAGGATTTCTCCACTTAGTCCCTGCCTCCTACTTGTTCTCCAGCCACTCCAAAGTCTCTTCCCCTCTCTTTAAGCAGCGATTTCTTTCAATCTCTCGCTCTCTCCCTCCCTGTGTCTCTCTCCCTCACACTCTCCCTCTCCCTCCACATACACTCATCTCCCCGGAGAGAGGGAGAGGAGAAACTCAACTCCCAAACACCGACCAGATGTCGAAGAAACGCAAAGCCCTGGAGGGCGGCGGGGCTCGGCTCCCCCCCGAGGACCCCAGAGCCTGCTTTGGGGCCGGCGAGGAGCAAGGTAGGGCGGCGGAGGCCTGCAGGTGGCCGGGCGGTTGGCAGCCAGGAGCCCACTGCAGGGGTGCGTGAGCCTGGCTGGCCTCCCGCAGCCCACCGACACCGGGGTGACTTTGGTGTTTAGGCCAGGCTGCTCCCACCACCGGGCTGAAACCTCAGGGCTGCTCCCACCGCACTGACACTGAACTTCCCAGAGGGGAAGGGTTAAGGGGGGGAAGGGGAAGGGGAGAGGGAAGGGGGTGTGGGAGGGTGGCCGAAGGGGGGTGTGGTGGGTCTGCCGAGGGGTCCAGGATCCCTTCCTCACTGCAACTTGTCACTGGCATGGACATAGCTAACGCTGCCTCATCGATTTGTAGCCTGTGTAAATCTCTGTTTGCAGGGTGCTCCTAGCTTGGGCAGCGAATGAGCTATAGGCACCTAATATATACGTTGTGGTTTTGCGTGGGTCCAGTTTCCTTCAGCAAGCCCCCATCCCTGGTACGATTTCGGTTGCATCACATTGAGGCTTCAGATGCTGCACTTGCGGTGCACTTTGCATCCAGCTAAAGTTGGTTTTTCCCCAGCCTTGCTGCTTTGCTGTAATTTTCAAGCTCTAAGTATTTGTGGTGAAAGCTGCTCTGTACTTTTTGACAAGATAATATCAATGTAGTAGCCGACTGGTGTAAAACCAGCTATGCACGCAAGTGTGAGGGAGTTCTGCAGCCAAATTTCTTGTTGTTCATCCAGCCCAGTGGGCTCCCTTCCTTTTGTGTTTATTTTGACTAAGTGGGCCCAGATGAACCAAGCTGAGCTACAGGGCTCTGGGCTGGTGGCTGTAATGCAGAGAGGAGAGGAAAATACTGGTTAGTTTCAGAGCAGTGTTTCAGGCTGTTGTGGATGGCTCTGGTGGCTACAGTGGGAGATGGTGGGTGTGTGGTGGGTTCAGATGACGATGTGAATATTTCACATGAATTCAGGAATGTGGTGCTTTTGCCTGGGCAGGTGTACACAGAGCAGGGAGGGATGGAATGTGTGTTCAACATGGAGTCTGTGGCCCTTTCTGTAAAGGATGTGAAAGATCATAATGTCACAAGTCACCCAGATCGTGAAATTCACTTGCCACCATGGATGTTTTTGCTTTTTGCAAGGAAATGTCTCCAGCCCAGTGGCTGGTGTGCACTTCTGGTTTCATTAGAAAGGAGCACTCGTAGTGATTCACCATCTCTCTCAAAAGATACATTTTAGGGTTTATGTGGTTGTTGGTTTTAAATTGCTTGGCTCTCCCACAAGGAAATAAGATCTATGTTCACATTTTCTGATCATTTCTCTGCTTAAGACCAGTGTTGACATAGGGGGGACATTCTGAGACCCTGTGAATGACTTTATTTGCATGACAGCATTCAATGTTTTTGCAATGTGGAATTTTGCTGTTACTAACCTGGAAAATCCTACCTCTGTCAGCAATGGAGGAGGTTAAACACAGAAAGGGCATTCAGCAGAGACCTGAAATTTGACTATAGATTGCATGTAATTTTAATTTAAATGTATGCCAATAGTGGGTGTAGGAGCACCTTACACATTATGATGAAGTGATGTGTGCCTGGTTTTCTTTTTTTCTTTTTTTTTTTTTTTTCAACTCCACAATAGTATTTCCTATAACACTTCTGGTTATGTAACAAGAAACAGAAAACAAAATATAACTTTAAAACAGGATTGTTTTTTCTTGATTTCAGTGTGTACAAAACAAGTGAGATGGAAAGTGAAAGGTGTTTAATAAAGCATCAATGTGTATCTAAAGAGAGTAAATAAGGCATCATTTTCCTTGTAAGGGGACACAAGGTATTTCGTAAATCAAACTGATTGAAAACCTGTGTTTACACCTAGGTAATCCAGGCTGGTGTCATCTTTGACACAGTAAATTAAGAAATTAAATAAAAAATGTGGTTTTATTTCTGAGCTCAATTTTATTTTTGTGAACTTTTATTCTGTTTATTTTCTCTCTCCTATTTTACAGGAAGAAATGTTGCTTGTTAATTACATTGTCTGTGACTACGTAACTGTAGAAGCCATTAAGAGTGTGCAATGTATCACAATGTTGTAGGGAGTGTATTTTTGTGTGAGATGGTGGATGTGAGGCTTTCTTAAGGCATGAGATGTGCAGGTAATTTTGTTTTTTTATTAATCTGAAGTATTTCACTATTAAGCACTGTGCTTTTACAGCAGGTTTACTACCTCTGTAGAGAAGATATACTTGCTAGTTTGGAGGGAGTGTGTAGTATTTGCCCAGAAGTATGGAAAAGCCATGTAACTCCTGTGTTTTAGCGTTAAAATGTGTGTGCATTTCGAGCAGAGAGGTGGGGAAGGGGAAATGGGCATTAGTAAACGAAGGGAAGAAAAATAGAGAGCTCAGATTTCTGGAGGCTGCCAAATCCTGTGTTCCTGCAGAAGTTGAATGCAGAAGCCCTGCTGTCCTCAGCTAATGAGGTGACTTCTTTTGGTGACAGAAGTGCAAGTGTGCAAGTGCCTGGATCCAGATCTGCCATCTTACGTCTCTGTGTCACCTGGTCAGCTGAGGGCATGCATTGCCAGCAGATTAATCTCTCTTCTGTTTTTAAGTCTTAAGAGAGGGCAGACTAATTCTTAGCTGCTCCAGACTGTTAGATATTTGGGCAACTGAAGTGTGTGCTTGCAGAATTTCATTCAGCTCTTGTTTATCCTTACTTGGCAAAGCTGTGGGTGGACAGACACTATGTAGGCCACGATACAGATTTTTCAGACTTCGCTGGTGTGGTTTTGTTTTTACTCTCCTTCAAAGTATTTTCTGAAGGACTCTAATCCATACTGTAACGTTACCTTTTATTGTGGGGTCTGATGCTATACATTCAAGCCCCATTAGTGTGAAGTGGAGGTAAGGGATGAGAGCCCTCAGCATCTCCCACCTTCTCAACAATTAGAGCCTGGACCTGTCTGTCTAACTAGAGGCACTTCACTGCTTCACTTTATTAAGAGGTGAGCTCCTAAGGCTCATTCCCATAATCTGTGGAGACACAGTGGTATTTCTAGGGACAATTCAGATTTTTACATCAGCTGAATTGCCTCTTGGAGGCGCCCCTTTCTTTCCATTGACTGTATGGAACCTAGGGTAACTACACTGGTTTACTTGTAGCAGTCCAAATGGCAGAAACTCCAGCAAAGCTGATAGAGTCTTTCTGGAGAAGCCAGATACGGTCATACATACAACACCCAGCATGCAGAAGGTGGGATTTGTCTGTTGAAACACAGCTCTCTGGACTCCCTTTGTAGTCAGGAAACAAAATGTTTCTAGGGAGCAATTCATCTCTTCCTGAAGTGGAAGTCTACATTTAGTCAGCAGAATTAGATCCAAGAAGTGCTGTTTCTGCCAATTGAATATAAAGGTAGTCCAAACATCTAGCATGGATGTAGACAACTGTGTTTCAGCAGATGACTCCTGCCTTTTGACCAGATCTTTCAGGCTTCAGTGCAAGTCAAATGGAAAAGATATTCTTCAGCTGCATTTGGAGCAGAGGTCTTCTCTTCTGGAAATAGCTCTTTTGCTCAAAACTGTAGCACAAGAAGAGTGAAGGAGGATCCTGTTTTCTATGAATGTGTTGAAAGCTAGTGTGGGAGATGTAAAAATGGAGGGTGTTGGTTTAAAAACAAACAAATAAAATTGTGGACACTTCTCAGGAGCAAATGCAACATGAAATTGTGCTTAAATTATTCATTAGTGCTGCTCACAATTATCCAGCAGTTCCTGGATGTAGTATAATACAGTATTTTAGAAATTTTGCAGAATTTTTGAGCACGATGGATTCGGGGAAGGGACAATCTAAATTATCATTGGGCTGCTCTTTCCATTTGGATTGTGTATGAAGATAAATAAATATGTTTCTTCTTCCACCTCCCCTGTGGTCCAGTTGTTCAGAGCGCTGAATGGTCTCCATTGTCACAAATCTGAGTGATAGTTGAGAGTTTTCCGCACTTTACAAAACTGGTCTCTAAAGAGAGAACTGTTGCAAAACTTTTCCAGAGGCAAAGTTGAACTCCTATCTGCCCAAGAGTAATTTTTAAGGTGTGATTACTTTCTTTGACTTCAATGGGACTGTCCATGTGCATAAAAGTTAATCATGTGCATAAGGAAGTGTTTGCAAGTTTTTGAGGGTCTTAGTTAAGCGCTATAACCAAAGCGCTCCTGAGGGTCACTTTTATGCAAAGGATGCTTCCCCAGTTATTACTAGGGGGAGCAGTTTATACTAAACTATTCTCTCTGACTAATACAAGGTGACTTGCGTGAGTGCTTAGCAGCCACATTTCTCTTGAACTTTGGTGTGAAGTTATTGATTATTATTAAATCTTAATTTGGGATCATCAGACATGGGAAACCAAGTTCTGTCCTGTTGCTCAAGGCTTACATTGATGTAATGGAAATCTGAATTGAACCCAGCTCCTGAATTACGGTTTCCCCCCCATGCTCAGTCCTCACCAATACAATTAAAGTTACAGTCTTTACTCCATTTGTTGTTTTACCATGCAAGTGACTATTGGGATTCCTTCAAGCTCTGCACACTGTTGTTGATCTTCATGTTTCACTGATACAGGTGGGAAAGCAAAGCAGTTCTTTCCTTCTGTGTGTGATTTGGGGCTTCAGTTTCTCCTGTACTTACTTTTCTCCATCTTCTGTGTCATGGCCATTCTTTTCTTTCCGCCTACCTTCTGTTCTCTGAAACAAACAAGCCCTCTACATCTCTGGACCCCACTCTGGAAGATCTGGCTACTTGGAGTTACGGTGTTTGGCAGCAGAGGCTTATGTGCTTGTGAGGGCATGGGAAAGAGAAGGGAATTGTCATATGGGTTGAGTTTTGTGGAGATACTGTAATAGCACAGAAAAAAGTGATCCTTTTGACTTCATTCAGAGGAAAAAGTTTGTGTCACAAAAAAAATTTTAAAAATTAAAAAATTTTAAAATTGCAACAACAGCTTTTAAAGAGCTTTGTTAATGGAAAAGAAAGCATGCTTTCCAAAGCTGATTAGCTCAATGGATTCTGATAGTTTCCTGTGTTAAGATTGTGATTTTTGATCTCTCTCTCTTGACACAGTCAAGGATCTGCTTTCCAGATGCTGTGAACCATAGATGGGGTCTGACTTTTGTTTTCAGAGGATCAAATTCAATATGCTGAAAAGAAAGACAGTTTTACCAATCCACTTCAACGTATGCGAAGCTGCAAACTGAGAATGCTGGCAAGATGTAAAGCTAAGGAGAATTCAAAATGTTTGATAAGACAGAGGAGAGACAAGCTGTGAAATAACATTGTAAGCACTCTCTGAAAAAACTACCTTCCTTAGGTGTTGTTGCTGACTTGCCTTCCCATCCACTCTCTCATAAAGACCATTGAGGAGCTTTTCTGTTCCCATTTGTTTCAGAAAGGTATGTTAGTGTGTGCCTAGGTATAAGTTTATGAGCCTTGTTTGAAGTAAAATACAAAGGCTAATGCTTGGGCATTTTGCTGAGTTGGCGTCTGCACGTAGGAGAGGGCTTTTCTGTCTAGCAGTGTGGTACTGCCTAGTACAACTTGGTCTTGAGCTGCTGCTAGCAAGATGTGAGATCACTATCTGCATTCTAGGGGAAAAAAGCTATCCGAACTGATGTCATGAGTCAGAGCCATAGGGAAAATGGTGATATTTTAAGTTGCTTTGGTTGGAAAGTGTGACTTTGGGTGAATTGCTGACTTGCCCTATAAATAAATTTATCCAAACATTTTAAAAATGGAGATGACTTTTTAATTATTTGTGGGCACTTAGACATTTCAGCTATGCTGATCATGTAGCATATATGGTAATGCTATAAAAATGCCTAGTGTGTCAGGAACTGAAATTTCAGCAAAAAGCAGTGGAGAAGTCTCCTGAGTGACTTTGAAAAATGGGACTTTGGTTAAATAACCAACCTTTCCAGGAAAAGCATCTCTTGAAGATTTCTGATAACTGTTTGAGACTCTGCTTTGGGCTCTGTGAAGCTGTAGAATAGTTACCGTGATGATGGTGCGGTAGCCCCATTTCCATCTGGCTGGGAGTGCAAGATGTTGGCTAGTCCATCTCCCTGTCTGGCCCCAGCTTGCAGATGGTGATACTCCAGTGTACAAGTAAGTGTTAACTCAAGGTAGCAACTGCTGTTAAATGGAGTCAAGTTGTGCAGTTGGCTGAGTCCATACCTGGTGGTTGCTGTCTCCCTGCCTAGAGAGTCAGTGAGGAAAGAGAGGCTCTAAAAAAGGTCTTCAATGGACACATCCGCCTGACCGTGCTAGGAGCCTGGATGGCTTCCCAGAGAGAACCAGGAGTAGTCTCTGGGGGCCCGGCGCTCACCTGGCCTTAGGAGCTCTCCTGACTTGTAGAGATGCTGCCTGGGTAATGGACACCCTGGCTGACAGAGAAGAAAGACTCTTGACTTAAGATGCCTTCTAAAATTTGCAATAAAAGCTAAATAGGGAGGGCAGTCATGAAGGTGAGAGGATTATAAAGGAAGTGAAATTAAAAATGTAAAAACTCTGGAGGTTTACTTTACTTTCTGGTAGAATGAAAATTGGAGTGAATCTCCAGGATTTACTAACCAGGTGTTGTATTGTTCCTGTTTGTTTTCCTTAGCCACTCTCCTCTTTCTGTAAATAAATAAATGAAGCTGCTTCCCTATTGCAGCCAAGGAATGCATATCTACCCTTACTGTGAAATGTATGAGGGAGAGTCCCCATCTCCTGTTCCAGTGTCCACGTTTACCTGATCATGCAGTGTTGGCTGGAGGCTACATTTTATTGATGATACCACCTTTCCAAGGTTTCTGAACATATCTGAGTCTGGTGCTTCAATACAGGAGAGGAGGAGAGTTGCACAAGCCAAGTGACATGAAAATGCAGATGTATTTATTTTTTAAAGGCATTGTGTTGATAATATGCAGAAGCAGAGACTCTAATAATATCTAATGAAGTACTTGTTTATATTAATAAAGTTGCTTTGCTTTTTCACCCTGTGGCCTTAAAGTTTTTGTACCATTTGAGCATAATTCTGTTTTTAAGTTACTGGTGATAATGCAGAAACCTTGGCAACTCAGTGAGCAACAGTTGTGGCTTTATGCTGGAGGAGGAGAAGAGGGACGCTGTCTGGGTTTGATGGGCTAGATTACAGTCAGTTTGTGTGTTTATCACTTCAGTCACAATGTGATGGCTAATAATGTTGACATTTAGGGTGTGCCCACACATTGGGCATTGAGCTTGTGTTCCTAAGCTCACTCCTAGTAAGTCTGCTAGCATGTGGAGTGAGCAGCTGTATTTCAGGTGTCAAGCTGTATTAAAGCCATCCACACTATGTTTTAGTTGAGTACTTTATCTCAGCTGAGGTGCAGTTGGTAATAGATTGGTTCTTACATTGTTTTTCAGTTAGTGCTGGGCCCAGACATAATACAGGAGAATTAAAAATGAAAACCAGTACAATACAGATTAGGGGTGGAGTCATACCTGACAGCAGTATGAAATAATTATAAGAAATGAGAGAGGAAACAAAGATAGTCCTCAGATCGTGTGTCAAAAACACTAATAGATGTCCAGCCTCCAAGGGAAGGCTTACTTAAGTAGGCAGAAAAATAACAGAGTGAAGATGTGAAGACACGTGGAGAAGGCAACCTCTGCCAGAGCATAGGCTAAACGTCAGAAGAACACTATCTTCAAGAATAGCCCTTTTTCATAATAAATTTTATGCAATTGCCTTAATCTTTATGTAGCTGTGAGGTTAGCATAACAAATTAATATATATGCAAGATAAGCTAATTGACTGTTCTGTTCTGTGTGTGATCAGTTGGCTTTCTAGACCTTGCCCATGGAAATTATGATTTATTTTTCACTTTTAGTCTTTATTCATGTGCATTATTTTTTTTTTTGGTCATATTTCTTTTAGCATGGATACAGCCAAGATGGGCTTATGCTGTCTATAATTATTATTCAGGCTTTGCAGATCTGCTCTGTATATTGTTAATCACTTTCTAATGTTATGTTTTGTAACTAAGGATTGCAAATGAGTAAGATCAGATGGTAGGTCTCTGTTTTAACTGCCCATACAAGTTCTCCAGCTGTCTTGGAAAAAAATCAAATAAGTTACAGGTGGCTTCAACTTTGTGTGACCTTGCCAGAAATGGGACTAGGAGTACTCACACCTAGAGACTGTTAAGAAACAACTGAGTAAGTGGCCTTCCTCCTGCTTTTCAGCTGTGTATTGCCATCTGTGTAAGACTGCATGAGTGCTTCTAGTCTCTTTCAAGGCCAAATCAAAAAAAGGGCTTACAGAGCTGCATCACTGTTTGTCTGGGTGATGGTAACCAACAGTTGAATGTGCCTGTGGGGCATGAAGAGTGTCCTCAGTTGTGTGGAGGGAGCTGTGGACAGTTCTCTCTGCTCTGCAGCTCCTCCTCAGCATAAGGAGGGCTTGGCTTCTTATGAAGCTCAGTACTGTCTTGGAAACACAAGAAATGCTCTACAGGCTGATCTTTGCACAGGTTAACTCAAGGTCCTTGTCTTCACTGTTTTGGGGATGTTGATGGATTTTTTTTGTTTTATTTTGTTCTCTTTACAGTATGTGAAGAACCGTAGCATTTTCTTACAATGGAACTTCTGATTCCAGGAGACACTACTGTGGCTCATGTAGGGTTTTGAGGCAAAACACATGGATTGCGTTGGGTTCTGGTCATGGTACCTGAAATAGGGTAATTCTTAAGATCCAGATACTGTTCTGCAGAAGGTCCTGTTTGAACATTGGTCATTATTATACCATTTGTCCTTTGACTTGCATAGCCTGTTAGCTTCAAACTGTATATGCTTACCTTAGCATGAAGAAGTTTGAAAGTATTTGTGATTTCAGTGCCATATGCAAGAACCACATGATGAGATTTAGGCAGGGAGTTGAAGCTGCACATGAGACAAGCATTTGCCTAGATGAAAGGTCTACAGCTGGCACATCAACAATGGCAGCATACAATTCCACAGATTTAAAACTACAAGGGAAGACAACTGTAATCTAGCCACACACTTTCCTCTGCCACATCTGGGGGAAGGAGAGACCCTCTGCAGTTAGTCTTCATACATAAAGTCACATGTAGTCATCTTTTCCTCTCTACTATGTGAAATACAAAACCATAGACCTGACTGGTGGTAGCTAGTACTTGCAAAGAAACCTAAATGTACATGTCTGCTAATGCTGCATGTGCAGCTTTGGAAATGTTTTCATGAAGATGTGAAGCTGCCAAATCCAAGGAAGGGTGAATTAACACTGAGAAGAAACTGATGTGGTTATACATATATATGCTGTATACAATGGTTTTTTTGGGGTTTTGAAGGGTCAAAGCACCTGGATAATCCTTTATCTAGGCCTTTGAAGCTAATGATGCAAGTGGCTTCTGGTATGCAGCTTCTTACAGGATGCTCTTGACAGATGCCATTAATTCTGCAACTGCAACCCAGGCCTTGAGTGCTTCTGAGACTTTCCTTGGTAGAACTGTCTTCTCACCTTCTCCTGGTATTGGTCCCAGGTAAATGGAGAGTAATTAGGAATAGGCTGTGCCTCACTGGTTTTTAAAGCCAGATGTGTGACATGTAACTTTTTCTTTTAATTGTTAAAGAATTATAGCAGCCTTTTTTCATTGGGAAACTACAGACTAAGCAGTGCTAAAGCATTATATATTTTAATTTGGGATTATAATAGGCTATGAAGGAAAAAGAAAAGCGTAAAGCTTAACATGGAGGAATATTTAATTTTATTCAGGAAACATTTTGGCAAAAATCCCCTGGATCTGTACAGAACCTACAGATTTAAGATGTCTTTGCACAGCCAGAGGCTGAGATCATGGCTGTCTAACTACAGTTGGATATTTTCATATCTGCCAAGTTTAGCCTTAAATAAATAAATGAAAAAAAGGTCATGCTTCATGCTTTGTTCAAACTCGAAATGGCTCTTGCTTAACATTTTAGGGGATAGTGACCTTCCTTTGAAGATACTGTCCTCCTGCTCAAAATCCTGTATGGAACCAAAAAAGTAGCTGTTTAAATGAAGCCATGAAATGTCTGAACGTACTTTCTGGAATCCCTTAAAATGACCCTGGTTCAAGAAATATGCCCTACTTACTGCCAGGAGTGCAGTAAAGTCAATCACTGGAAATCTATTAGTTGTGGGCAATTGCAAGCGCGTTACCCAACATTAACCCACAAAAAGGAAAATCAACACAGTTAAGAGTAGTCTGTGCCAGAGAAAGATGAACAAATAGCAGCAGAAGCTGAGTGGGAAGCTTCTAGCAGCAGGAGGGGGGGACGGACTATAAAGATCATCTGTTCAGACGTGCTTTTTTACTTCTCCCCCTACAACTCCCCAGGTATATCTCTCTCTCTCATTTTTTTAAAGACACAGATGCAAATATACCTAATAGCTACTGTGAAATCTGTAATAAGGATCAACTAGCTAGGAGGCAGCTTTCAAGGACCACTGTGATCGAGGGTAATGTTTTTACAATGAGGTCATGTCCAAAGGCAGCTTTAGCTGATGGCAAGCTTGTACTTGAGCACTGAATAAGCACCTTGTCTTGCGTGGTCCCTGCTCCAAAGAGCCTGCAATCTAATAAATCTGGCACACACATACAAGACTGTATTTTAAAAATTGCTCATTTTATGGTTTTTGGGTTTGTTTTTTTGGTTTGTTTGAAGTTGTTGAACTCTTCCTCCTTTATCTCCTCTATTTACTCATCTCTTCTCTGTTTCAGTACTCCAGTAAGCCAGTTTTGTGCAAAGTGTTTTTCTTTAGCTCACAGAAATACTATTAAATCCTGTGAAGACAACCATGGGATCAACAGAAGGGAAGCAGCAAACAGGACAGAGAGTGTTTTCTGGTAGGTCTGGAAAGAAAGCAGGAAGGATGGTCAAGGAAGTTCTGTCTGCTTGCTCCTACCTTCTCTTTTATTTCCAGTTTTCTGATACTATTTCCCTTCTCCTCAGAAATGCCCATCTCTCTGTTAGTCAGCTGCATCTGTGCTCTGCAATAACATCGCTGTTCAAACATCAGGATGGAATGGAGCATGTATGTGAGAAAAAAATATCCAAAATCAAACAAACCCCAGTGGGATTGGGCCAGAATGTTTTGCTTCAAAGTTTCTAAACCGAAAAACCTGAGAAAAAATATCTTGTCTGTTGTGCTATGTTCATAGTCATGGCAGACCATGTAGTGTCTTACATGGCATTTCACGACCTTCGAAGTGATGACCTCTGTTTCCAAATACATATAGACTGTTCAAGTCTTTGCAAGCTTGTCGTCGCTCAGCTTGAATGACACCAATTAATTGATAAAAATTAAACTGTGAAATAGCTCCTCGTTCATTCTGGTATGGTAAGGTGGTCCTTTGCACTATGTTGCAGTTTGAGGGTGACATTTCTTCACCGAGTTTAATATCCTATCTCCTTTTACCAAAATAAAACCTCAGTATTTTTGAAAGCAATGATATTGGACATATACAAATTCTTGTTTGATTATCCTTTTTTTATAATCTGTTTGAAAATGCTTTTATTTGAAAGAAACTAAATGTTCTTAGTATTTTATTCTGCTGTGAAATGTCTCTCTTTTATGTCCCCCCCCCAAAAAAAAAAAAAAAAAAAAAAAAAAAAGAAAGAAAAGGTCACTCATTGAAAAATTTTGCTGGGGGGATTTAGAGACACCTTTTGTTTACCATGAGGGAGTATTGTTTTAGGATAATTGGGGTTTTGTCTTCGTTTTCTGCTGCCCACTGAATCTAGTGGAAAGGAGACAAAACCCACCTGGTAATCAGGGAGAATGGTTTACTGGTGGGTTTTTCGTTTGGTGGTGGATTTTTTTTGTTGCTGTTTTGGTTTTTGGCTGTCCTGCATGGGAATTAATGAATAGTAACAGGCTTGGATAAGTGTTACTGAGAAGGAAACTATGAAAGTTCTAATAGTACAAATTTATTATTGAGTTTTGTTGGCCAGTGGAGCTTTTTGCTATTGGTTGTGGTGCTAGGTAAAATGGTGAGGGGTTTCACTATGGCTCTTGGAACACAAGTTGAATTTGCTTCCTTACAGTAAAGACACAAATATTTTTATTTTTTTTTACACAGATCTATTGAAAATGGAAATCCAGGAAAAGATTCCAAACAGGGAATC
>VZRW01011933.1:15513-64183 GCA_013398125.1 Aegotheles bennettii | reverse complement strand
ACCCAAAGCATTCTGTGATTCTGAATTATTCTGAATGATTCTGAATCCCTGCAGCAGCAGACAGAATTTTACAGAGGCCCATTTTACCCTTTACAGTCTGGTCTCTTGTGTTCTGAATCAAGGTGACACTTTGGGGTTGTGTCCCCCCGGCACTGCCCCGGACGCGCAGACGGGGCGGGTTCTGCCGGCAGGTGGCGCTGCCCCCCCACGGACCCGGCCGCGGGCTCCGGGCGGTGCTGCACGGCCCGGGGGCGCGGGCTGGGTTTCCCTTGGAGCGTTTATTAGGGCCAATTCCCACACGCACCGAGCCCAGAGCTGGACCTTAGGCTGATTTCTTTATTTTTCAAAAAGTGTATTTTATTCTTTAGCAGCTAATACAGCTGCTCACATTTCAGACCGAATACAAAAAAATGCTGCAACAAAGGGTGCATGTTTTTTTAAAGAAATATATAGACATCACATACAAAATTGCTTGCTACATGGAAGTGAGAAAATAACAGCAGGCTGTGTGTCTGTGTTTTTGCAGAAATATTGTCTAGTGTGGCAACATTTTCATATTTCTGGAAATTATCACAGAATCGCAGAATGGGTTGGGTTGGAAGGGACCTGAAAGATCACCCAGTTCCACACCCCCTGCCATGGGCAGGGGCACCTCCCACCAGACCAGGTTGCTCAAAGCCCCATCCAACCTGGCCTTGAACACTGCCAGGGAGGGGGCAGCCACAACCTCCCTGGGCAACCTGAGCCAGTGTCTCACCACCCTCACATGAAAGAACATCTTCCTAATATCCAATCTAAATCTCTACCCTCTTTCAGCTTGAAAATGTTCCCCCTTGTCTTATTACTCCATGTCCTTGTAAAAAGTCCCTCTCCAGCTTTCCTGTAGCCCCTTCAGGTACTGGCAGGCTGCTATGAGGTCTCCCCAGAGCCTTCTCTTCTCCAGGCTGAACAACCCCAATTCTCTCAGCCTGTCTTCATAGGAGAGGTGCTCCAGCCCTCTGATCATCTTCACAGCCCTTCTCTGGACTCTCTCCGACAGATCCATGTCCTTCTTATGCTGGGGTCCCAGAACTGAACACAGTACTTGACACTTTAAAGCTAAAAAAGAAGAAGAAATTTTCAGAATTAAGATATTCAGCATTTTCTGAAAATTAAGCGTATAATGTCTCAAACTAAGAATCCCAAATTAATGGTTACTTTTGAAAAACGAAGACTACAAATGCCGAACCCCTTACTGCCACTATTCACTGATAAAAATAATGTAGGTCATATTGCCATCTGAAGCATTTTGACCTTCAGAGTAGACAAAATTGTACAGTCTCATGGGATCATAGCCATATCGACAGTATTTGTTGAAACCTTTGCTGTTTTTTTTTTTCAGGAAAAGCCTCAAAAGATTTGTGTTTAGGTTCAAGTGTGAACCACTGTCCAACTGGAGAATGATGTAAGAAGGGATGTTCAGACTTGGTTTCAGATTCAAACACCTCCAGAGCTCAAGGGAAAGGGAAAAGAAGAAAAGAAAGGTGATTTGGACGTGGTTTTGGTTCACCCCTTTCTACATATGGGGCCCACAGAGATTTTTGGATCTGGATCCAAGTGTCTATGAAATGTGGGAACTTTCAGATCCAGGCTCTTGGTTTGGTTTGGATCTACCTCTCTGCTTTGAACTGTTTGGGTGTTTACTTGAAACCTGTCCAACCTGTCCACATTTTTTTGAGTTTGGAAAACTGAGCTGGAAATGGGACCAACTGCCTTTTTTGTGGTATTTAACAATTTCAATTCTCAACAGAAACTAGAAATGAAACCTGCATGTTTCAAAACTTCTAGAACTTCAGCTTGAACTTAGTGTTTGCTGGTAACAAGGGCAAAGAGATGCAGATGTGAATGTGCCTCAGTGGTTATGGGTGTCTCCTCCCTTCTTTCTTACACTCCGAGTATCAATAGTATGAAATGTTCTTATATAAAATGTGATTTTAGAAGGGACTATGTTAAGACACACATACCCATAGATGCTTCAGCAAGAAACAGACCTTGCTACACCTTGATCCACACATAATTTTCATTTTGAACAAGAAAGTTAGATAAGACTTAATGAAAGAGAAAATTACTTTTGTTAGGTGTGTGTCTAGTTGTATGCACTTGAAATAAAAATCCACTGGCTTCAGAGAGGTTTTAAATTTTCTTATATGTAATATTACATGAATTTTAATGCATCACTTATTCCTCTTCCATCTCCTTAAAAATGTAATTAAGTAAAAATAATCAGAGCATCTGCACTGATCCTTGGCTTTGGAATCCTTTCATAACTACACATTATTTTAACTTTAATTCTTACTCTTTTATTTCAATTCTTACCCTATCTTAATTTTCCTACTGAGATAATTCTCATAAGCAA
Organism: Aegotheles bennettii; assembly: GCA_013398125.1. Lineage (NCBI taxonomy): Eukaryota > Metazoa > Chordata > Aves > Caprimulgiformes > Aegothelidae > Aegotheles > Aegotheles bennettii. Next base: position 61,788 of record VZRW01011933.1, on the reverse strand, counting down.
CAAAACATGATTTTGAAATTAACCATTGATCTGTTATTATTTGAATATTTAATTCAAGCTTAGCTGTATTCATTGTATGATTTCATAATGTCCTTGTCATTTAATCCTCTACATGCTTTGAGTTGTCCTAATTTATTACACAAGTCTATTTGTGTCTACAGTGCTATTTAAATCTGCTTTCTAGAAATGGGAATGCATTGATCTCCCTTAAAATTGCACTAAAGCAAATATTTGCACAACTGGAACCTGAAGTATGTGCAGGCTTTCCTTATGTAATTTATAGAACAGGTTAGGGACAAAAAGTGAAAACTGCATGTTTATATTGCACTAAGAAAACTGTATGTATCAGGTGAGTGTATAGGAGTGTGGGTGCATGGAGGGGAGGCAGTGACGTACACAGATGTTATTTATAGTCATGGTGCTCAGTCACTTTTCAGGCACATATGTTCAATACTGGCATACAAAGTTAATTTTAAAAAAGCCTCCCCCAATTAAATCTGTGTAGCAAATCTCTGCAGATAGCAAACTGCACTTTCTGATGTCAAAGAGCAGGTAGATTTTCGTTTGGACTTGTAGGGTAAGTACTGAAAAGCTTTCTGGGACGTTTTCCATGTTACCAGTGCTACATAACTCTCACAAAGTGGTTGAATGATGATGACAGTAAGTCGAAGATAGTAGCTAGAAATATAAGGAACGGGGTCACAGCTTATTTCTCTTCTAAAACAGAATAAATTACTTGATGTTTCAGGGTGAAGAGCTTTAAATTTGCAGAGTGGATTTGCTTGAGCTGACAGTCTTTGAAGAGCTTGACCTGTAACTTGTATGCTCCTGTTCCACTGCCAGCCCAGCCCCATAACTCACCCCGAGAGAGAGTGACAGCCTCACCTATAAAATTATGTCCTCTCCTCCCTGGCGAGCTCAGGATTAGTCTCCCTGAAAATGCTAACCAAGGTTTGAAGGTATCACATGGCTACTTGGGACAGCAGTGGTGATGTTTGTGGAACCATTCACTGTCTCGGGGCTAATCTCCGGGATAATTTAGATTAACCTTACAGATCTCTGGAAACACCATTCCCCATGATGGACTATCCCTATTATATCCAGTCTCAATCTTAAAGGTTTAACCCAAGCTGACATCACAATATTATATCAAAAGCTTTAAACTGATATATATCTAAATAACCCGCCAACCTTCCTCAATTAGACTTTACCTTTTGCTTTAAAGTCTTTTCACCCCCTTATGAAAACACTGTATCCACTGTGAATAATGCTAACCAGAGAAAGCAGGACATCTTGACATCTTCTTGTGTTTACTTTGCCACAAGATGGATCGCTGTGGCAAATAGATGGGATGTATCAAAGAGCTCCCCCTCCTCATGTTTGGGAAGGTTTTGAAATCGATCGTCCTGGGGTGGGAAGGGAGAGGAGTTTTTTACCTTAGCAAAGGTACCTCAGGGGCAGGCTCTGGCTTCTGGCATGGGAAGTGAAATTATTCTGTTAGTAAAACTACTTATAGCCATCATTGCAACTGTGACTGTGGAGTACACAGCCAAAGGCCACTAGAAGCATAGAGAAATTGAACTAAAAGAGTAATTCCAGTTTCAAGCTGGAGTAAAAGAAATAAATCATGCTACGTAGAATTATTTTTAAAAAATAGCCTGTCAAAAGTTATGCAAATAGGTGTTTTTTTGTTTTGTTTTGTTTGGTTTTTTTTTTGTTTTGTTTTTTTTCAAGGTGCTCTGCTGCAGAGAGACGGTGTTTATGTCTCAGGGATTGTTGCATAGCTGCAGAGTCACTCTCACAATGCACCTCTCGCCGAGGTGGCTGCCATCAGTTGCATTGATCAGCCCTCAGGTCTCTCCTCAACACAAGGCTAGGCAGAAGGACACTGCCATGAAGAAGGCCAGCAAGGTCTCAGCCTGTGCTGGTGCTGCAGGGTCTGGGGCCCAGGGACCTTCTTCTTACCTATCGACTTATTTCTAATGGCTCACCTGACCTGACCTGCACCACCTGAGCCTTCTCACTTTCCCCTGAGTATTCAACACCAACGGACTCAGGACAGAGAAGTCTGGGCAGTCATCCAGTTGCTTTCTGTTACGTACATGGAAAATGTCAGGTTAAAGAAAATTCCTTGAGGGGGAAGAAGGTAACTGAGTGGGTTGTAGTCATCTTTCTAGGTGCCCCCTCTTCCTTTTTTCTGCCTGTGTTAGACTGGACTACACTATAGAAAAGATGAAATCTCTCTGAAAACAAAAGATTACCCAAGTCATTGGCACTGTTCAAGCTGTTCCTGCTTTCTCTGGGTCATGGCAGATAGAGTTTTGCTTTCTGGTAATTTTGAACAGGTTGAAGACCAGTTATAGAACAAAGAAAAAAGTATGAACCCGAGAAAGTCAGGTCAACCATCATCTTTTTCAGCAACTGTTGAAGTTTTTACTTCCAGCCTGCATTTCAAGTTCTAGTGTCAATGATGAAGCAATAAAAGCAGCTGCAAAATAATGATGCAAAGAGGCCATGTGTCTTATGGTTTATGTACAAGACAGAAGCTGACATAACACTGAAGGCTATAATTGTTTGGGAGGCACCAGCCTTGGGAGAACATTTTTTTTTATGTTGGTTATGCCCTGGGGAGTACTTATGGGATTGTTTCTCTGGTCTCTATGATTTCACAATTATGCAATCTACCTCCAGGGATATGATCTCTTGACTCAAAAAATAAAACAAAGATCTTCATAAAAATGAGTACAAGGATACAATAGGAAAATGGATTTAAGGAGAAAACATGGAAATTTCCAAGCATTCCTACAAAGGTAGCTAAACTAAGCCACTTAAATATAGAGCTAAAGATGTGTGTGACCCCGAGTTCCTGTAAAGCTATTCTGGTGGTCCAAAGCAGATTTCAGCATAGGATTTCTGGGTGAAAATCCTCCAAGGTAGGAATCATCAACTCTTTTTTTTCTGTACTCCATCAATCCCAAGGAGCACCTATCTGTGGTATATTTGATTCAGGAATCCTCCAAGTAGCATAACTTCCCTGTGATGTTCTCCTTAGATATGCCTGCTGTGCCTAGTACCATAACACTTTGACTGTGGTAATATGACCTAGGAAGGCAAGCTCATTAAGTAAGTCCATCCACTGATAGGGTCAAAGAGGAATAGGCACAAGTCCATGTAAAAAGAAGTGATTTGGATGGTTGGGTTGATTTTTATAACCCAAAGATTTCATAGATGCAGTGTTTGACCATACACCCTACATTTAGCTGGCTCATCCTCCACTTTGTCTTGTCACTGCCTGTTCCCAGAAACAAACCATTGATGAACAGCTCTCAGTGCTCTCTGGTACTGCATCTGCGCAAGTGTTAGCTGTAGCTGCCTTATCTTCCCGTGCCAATGCAAAACAGCTGGAAAACTGTGCTGAGGCAGCAGCTACAGATTCCTTCAAATGAGTTGCTCTGAAGTTTTGTCTTTTTGGCCTGCAGGTAGCTCATCATCTGGGGAGCAGGAGGTCAGGTCAGACCCTGCTCTCAGCTCTTGCACCTAGCAGGTGCTTTCAGGGCAAATGGAGATCCAAATTCTCCCTCTGTCTGATGTCTGTGGACCACCATTGTCTAATTAGATATCATCTGTTTAAGGGACTGGGTGGCCTGCTCCATCATTCAGACACCAGGTGACTTAATGGTCCTAAATAAAAGGCCCCTAAAAATCACTTTGGTGCATATGTTTCATAGAGCCACAGAATTTTCTGAAAGCAATGAACACAAAAAATCACACAGCATTTTCTGTCTCATGCACATTCTAGATAATGTAAAACAACATGAAGTCTTTCAATGTGAAATGGCATGGGAAGAGATCGTAGGAGAGTCCTTCTCAGTGGGGTTTTTTTCACATCAAAAGGGAAGGTTTGTCCCAAAGGTATGACATACAATTGTCAGGAATCAGTCAAGACCCCAGGATCTGTGCAAGATGAATGATCTGAATGGATAATGAGGATGTTTCCTCCTGCTCTTATACAAAAATAGCCTCATTTCAGGAAGTGCTGACCACTTTTCTTTCCTCATGTTTCAAATTCATCTCCCAACAATACAGGCACTAAAAATCTGCTAGCTGCTTAAAAAAAAAAAAGTCTAGTCTAGGTATGGTTGTAAATAAAGTGATAAATTCAACAGTCAGTATAACTGACTTTGTTTCTGACTGCCTGGTCAAACATTCTTCCCACCTTCTGCCCCAGGGATCCTTGCTGCGGTGCAAGTGATCTCACAACCATTTCCTTCATTCCGTGGCGGATTTAGCCTAAATTTCAACTACATTTCTGATTTTTGTTCTGGAATCACTAATACTGAGTCAAAGAATCAGTTCAAATGCTGTGATTTATGTGATACTTAAATGCCACTGAAAGGCAGAGTAACTGCTTCTCAAGACTGATTGCTGTTGCGATGTTTGGTGTTTTTCTTGAAAGTCCCAGGGAGAGTTTCATGGGAATCCAGTTACTTTAAATTTAAAATCAACCCCAACAAGTTTATAGGTCCTCAAAAAATTGAGAAGAAAACATTAAAAGAGAGGCTTTGAAATGGAGTAGAAGTCAAAAACCCAAAACTTAAAGCCAAAAAACGGAGTATTTAGCATTTCAATGAGGATTTAAAATCCATTGCTGGTTTTTAGATAACAATTTATGAATGATTGCTTTGGTGATGTTGAACAAAGTCTTGATCCCTCAGGCTGTATATCCTCTGTGCTTGCTTTGGCCCTCAGGAAGTGGTTTTATTCAAGAGTTTAGAGGAGCCTGGGAAGGGCTTCCTTGCATTTGACTTTGGTGATTATATAGATGTCTATGTCTAAATAGATGTCCCCATTTTAGTAGTCAACCTGAATAATTACTGAGGGACTGCAGCTTACTGCCAGGTGGGAAGAGCTGTTGGAAAAGTGTCCTCATGGTGTAGAAGAGAAAGGGCTCATAACAACCACCTACCTGCAAACTAAAACCCTGGCACAAGGACAGAAAGAAGTTAAGGTAGGATACTCAAGGAATGGGGTCAATAGGGCTGTCAGGATGAATGGCTTGGGCACATGGCTCACAGGAGCATCCTGGGGGCAAATTGTGGCCATCGCAGATGCTAAGTGGATGTGTTTGGGATAGCCATGATCCCAAGGGCAGGCTGTGGCAGGGTTTGCAGATAATCTAGAAGACTCACTGTCTGCACTGACAGCAAAACTGCTCTGGTAAAGGAATAGTTTGGTTTGTGTTGGTTTCATAAGCAGGCCCCAGGAGGAAGATTCCTGCATTAGGTCACCTGTTGTATAGTGTGTGAGTAGCTGTGGGGCTCACCAGAGGGAGATCTGAGGCAGGGCTGCAGGAGTGACGCACTGTCAACACTTATACATCAGTGATTAGAGGAGCATGGTTCTGTATCAGGACTTTTGTGTTTCTTAAACTTAGGCTGCAGCCTCTCTTCTTTGGATGAGGAGCAAAGAGAAACAGCTCAAATCCACTGTGGTCAAAGCCATGCATTTACTGTCTGCCATCAACAGCTTCGAGTAAATGAAAAATTTGGTTTGTAAGAAACATGCTTTATGTTTTGACCCAAGTCACATAAAACAGATATGGCTGCAGAGTATAAAACAGTCTGAGCTAAAGTGGCGAATCCAGCTGTTATTTGCAGGTCATGTCACCCACATGTTTTGAGTGCTCAGACAGCCTAAAAGGCTGTAACTCTCCAAACTAAATCATTTCACCATAATTGATTAATCTTTTGGCACAGACCTTTTTAAGTGTTTTATTCTCTGGGTGCTATTTTTCACATTTTGTCTCCTTATTAAAAACTGTAGTCACCCAATCAGCTCTCAGAAACAATGACCTATGACTCATGTAACCATTGACAGACTGTTTTGGAACAACTCACAAAAAGCTGAAATGCATTAAACTATTCAACTAATACATAAATAGAATACAGGGTCAGTTTGCAAACCATTTGTTAATAGACTAAAGGGCTCCCTTCCCACAAAAATAATTTAAAACATGATTTATCCAGCTTATTCCAGAACAATTCATTCTTTCCAGAGTGTCCTTGATGCAAGTTATACATGTAAACACTATCCTGGCTATAGCTCTCAAGGACAACCTTTTTGCAGGTTTTGGATCATTTCTAGTTTCTTGTACGTTGGCATAAGCCTAGCCTGCTATGGTAATGTGGCCTGTGGATAAATTTCAAGAGTCTTCTCTATTCTTTCTAGTGGAGGCCCCTTAATGTTGAAGTGTTGGTTATTGTGTCTGTGCAGGAGTTTCTGAAGAATTGTGGTGATGCTGGTTGAGCAAGCTGATAAAGTAGAGAGGAAGCTCTTCCCTTAAATAGGTCAAATGCTGAAGCTGTGATCAAGAAATTGGCCAAAGGATTGAATTCGACGAAGAGGATTGGAAATTATTTTCTCCACACTTGGTTATGTTGGGAAATCTTTTGTTGTTCTGAGTAGATGCCAGGACTCATTGTAGAAAGGTGGAAATGCCAACTAACCACTAAACTAGTTGCTCTCCCCGTTTTCCCTGGTGCGCAAATAAGAACATATCAATACCAAGCTGTACAGCAGGAGATTGAAGTCCAGCTGATTAGAGTCCAGGAGATTAGAGTCCAGTTGATCTAGTCCAGCATTCTCTTTTCAGTTGTGTCCAATGGCAAATTCTTTCAGAAATGTAAAAGAACAGAACAAACAGACAGTGTAAGTCCAGTGCTTGTTTGCAGCTCAGGGTCTTCCTTGGCTAGACAAACTCTCTGGTTTTCTAGTAGCTCTCAACGTGTATTTTTTCTGTGAGTTTGTACAGTCAGTGCTTAAACTCATGTAACCTCTCATCATCCATTATGTTCTAAGGTTTTACTAGGGATAGAGTTAAGCTTATTCTATTAATTTTGAACATAAGTCCAGATAATTTTAATTGTTGCCACCTACTTACAGCAAACAGTAGCTCCCCATTCAACTTCATACCACAGAAGATTTTACAGATTGCCATCTGTACTGCCTTGATTACCTCTTCTTTAGACTAAACATTTTAGTCTATGCTGAAGACTTCTGATCAGTCATATATCTTTCCATCTCAATTCTTATATAGACATTATGTCTCATTACTGGTGCATGTAGCTGAATGTGCCAAAAGACTTTACTCTCTGTAAGTTTGAGGTATTGGGACTGCCCTGCCCTGGCAGCCGCCTGGCTGGCAGAGAGCCTGGGCTCTGGCAGCACTCCCTGACCACTTGCTGCAGAGAAAACTCCTGCTCAGGAGCAGGCTTGAGCTTGGTCAGCTGTGTGGCCTTGTGACTTCTCTGGAATCATTTCCACACTCGTGAGAGCCAGTGGGCTGTTGGCAGACTCGGACTGGGGGGCCAAGAATAATCCAAAGCGCAGATGTGGTTAGGTGGAAACTGCAGCACGCTTTGTAGAGGAGGCATGTGACCAGGTGAGAGAATACACATGTGGCTTTACGTCACTGAGTACAGCTGGGCTTGACTTACTACATGGTCATAATTTTGCATATAATTACATGAATTCTTTCTGGTCTGACAAGACTTTTCTTTCAAAGCTAAATCATGTTGTCCAGATATGTTTTTCTAATGCTTTACTACTTAATTATGATATTATAGAGCTATGAAGGGTACTACTGGATTACCTATCAACATCCATCTTAAATGGTCCATATCTTACAAAGCAATATATTTTGAAATGAAATATAAGTCTAAAAAAAGCTAACAGCTTTTAAAATAAATACATAACCTTTTTGTTTTAAAGGGTAAAAGAAGTTATAAAGATTCATTATTTTTCACACATGGTTGTGCTTTAAAAGGCATCAAATGGACAGATCTAAGTTTCACAGCCAGAAGAAAGTCACTGGCATCCTCTATAAATCAAGCTTTCTTTTCTTTTACTCTCTCGAGCCAGGTGCTTCAAAGGATTACCACTAGAAGTTCAATCTTTCCAATGGGGAAAAATAGAAGTACATAAAAACATGTAACATGCAAAAAGAAAGAATAAGTAAAACTGTTCCTTTGAACATGTCAAACAAAACCAGAGTTAGTGCTTTAATAGTGAACTGTAAGCTGTCAGCTTCCTGAGACCACAGAGATCACTTTGCAGCTTCTTAGTTGAGACAGAAGATCTTTGAAAACTTCCAGGAAAGAAAATAAAAAAAGAAAAGGAAGAGTGTGTTTTTGAATGGCAGGGGTAAAACTGAATTTATCAGTGAGTTCATCTGGTCACCATGGGTGTCAATGTGGGTGCAGCTGCGCTTACCTGCAACACTCCTAAATTTGATTGGTGTGAAATCTGGATGCAAAAAGGTACCATCATTTCTCATCCCAGACATATAACTTGTTATTTTCAGCATATGAAAAAACGCTAGTCACTTACCAATCATGAACATTACATATATACTCAGTACCGAAGAGTTACCTATCTAAGGTAAGATGGGGGAAACAGGAGTGCTCACTGCAGGTGTTTACAGGAAGAGTGACATTAGAAAGACATTGGAGGCTACTTATGATTACCTCTAAATAAGTTTGATTAGATATACCTGTAAATATACAGATATTAAAATAATGCAATTATTATGTCTACATATATGCATGTATAGAAACAAGTGTCTTATAAAATATATAGAAACTTATATACCCACTACCCCAACCATAAATTCTAAGGATTATCAATTCTAAAAATAAAAGGTATTGCTTTTGTAAGTTAGGGAATGACAAAGTTTAACAGAGAGGCTATAGTTAATCCTCTATTTGAATCTTTGAGTCTTGACATGACATAAATCTCTTTCTGAACAGACTCTGGAAGGAAAAGATATGGGAGACATCATCTTTATGGGAAAGCTTTAGGACAAGCTAGAAAACACATGCTTGTTTAGATACAGATAATCCTCCTTTGAGTGGGAGGAAGGAGGCAAACTGAGTAATGGTTCATAGATCCATGTCTAATCTCTAACTCTATGGGAAGAACAGCAATACTAATAGATACTATTCCATAAAGTCCAGCTGCTCCTCCTCAAAACTAATAAAACTGTACAGAGAAGGTGATAGATAGGCTATGTACAGCTGTAGGAATTTCTGTCATTCTTTGTTATGATATTACACTAATGGAAAATGTAATGCACCAAAATATGTTGAGTTTTGCTCACCTTCAGTGTAATTAATGTTTGATTTATTAGTCCTTAATATGTGGAGCCAACAAATTTCTTATCATCAGCATGCATTGGACCTGAAACAATTGAAATGAAGTGTCCCACATAATCATCAACAGAATCAATTCACGTGTTGCCTTTGAAATGAGGATGCAGTGGGTAGTCAGATGAGCGAAGGCATGGCAACCTGAAGTGAATCTTGTTATGATTTTGTCAGTTTTAGTAAGGAACTGGATTAAACTATTTATATGTATTTTCTAATTCCTTTTGATGACATGGGAAAACCATTGTAGATTTTATCTAGCCATCTGCTTCTTTCATTGAATAGTTAGAGAAGGAATACTTTTTTTTTTTAATCTGCTCTAACCCACAAACCATACTCCCCATAACTTTGTTATACCAGCCAAGGGACAGAAATTCTGTAGGCGTTTTCTGAAAACAAAGTCTTCAGAAAATACCGGATCTTCACAGAACCCTTCACTGTGGGGCTGTTTAGAAGATAGGTGCCTGTAAATACCTACCTACTTACAAAAGTATGAAATGAAAGATCAGCCACTTGCATGTCAGCCCTGTGATGCTATTATTCTCAAGAAATGTTCGAACACCAGTTGAGAACTAATTGAATGGGGACTGAAATGTATCTCACAGCCAGTCAAAATATTGACTATCATAATGTAAAATAGATAGGGATTCAAAATGGTTCTTGAAGAAATTAATGAAACATATAGAACATTGGCTGTATTTTTGCATGAACAAGACTCCCTTTGAGAAGACGCAATTTTCACCTGAAATTCTGCTGTGAACACAAACTGGCTGTAGAGATACAAACTCCATTTTATTGTTTCAAAAATAAATTGAAAATTAAAATGAGTATAATACACAAATCCATGGAAACCTGCTATTCACAGGCTGATGTAACCTGGCAGAACTAGAACTAGAAGAATCCGCCACAGCAGCTCGTGTCATCAATTTCAGTGTCATGTTTTATGGGGAGATCATAAATTAGTTGTATGTAATTGTCTTAATGTTTTCTGCAGGAAAAGAGAGAGAAGGTGGCTAATTTGTTAGCTGATAAAGTTATACATAAAGCTATGCTATGGCCTCAAAATTATTTCCAAACTATTGTTATTATCCATAAGGAAATCTGCGGCATGGTTTGCTGGAGCTCAATAGACACAGTGGGAACACGTTTAATGCTGAACTGTTACCAGGGCATCATGGAGTGCAGTAACAGCAACTTCTTTACCTGCAAAAGCAATTAGATAGCAGTCTCACAAATGAATCGGTTGCTGAATGGTGCTCAGAGGAACACACAGCTTTCTCTTCACACCTGCCCTGTGCGGCATCTGACAAACAGTAGTGAGCTATTAGCAGTTATTGACATTTGTCAACTCTCTGGTTTTCTAGCAGGAAAACGGAAATGACAGCAATCATGCCCAATTTAGTTTCTCATGGTGTCAGGACTTCATGGACTCACACACACATCAAGAAGCACCCAGAAAAGGTTTACAGATGTGTGGAAGGCAGTCAGCTATGACAGTGATGTTGCCAATGTTGCACATGGATCAACTAACGATTAAGATATCAAAAGCGATCATCGTAGCTTACTGACAGGGAGCTCAATTGTTTGCACCTGTTTCCCCTGCATTACACATGAGTCTGGAATGGATTACCCTGACTTGTGCTAGACACATTTCACCTTTCCACACCATGATGTACTCCAGCAACATCTCTGCTAAAGATTGTGCAGCTCACTTTGCCATAAGGACCAGGAAAAAGAATGAGACGATTTGCTGCCTGTTTTCTCTTTGGTGAAAGATTTCAATTGTTACAGTGATTTAACAAGAACATATTGCTTAAACAAGACATATTGCTTCTTGCTTCTGTTGCAGAATTCAGGTACTGACTGAAAGCCATACAGTCAGACATCATCCTGACCACTTAAATCCAGAAAGACTGGGCCTAGTCTCCTATGCATTAAATTTTTCTCTTCTTCTTACTGTAGTATTTGTAAAAGAACTCTGAATATTTTGTGGTCAGATGGGTAGTGCAGGGGAGCTTCTGGTCAAGCACTTTTGATCCAACTAACTCTGGTACCAACAGAAGTAAAAATACAGTAGTCCAGATCTTCTCCTCAAGAAGAGTCCAGAGACCCAGAAATTTCACAGCAGCACAGTTTTCCTGGACTTGACTTCCGGGGTTACCCCAGCTAGTTAAATCTAAACTTCTAAACTTGGGGATGCCCTCTCCCTGGAGGTGTTCAAGGCCAGGTTGGATGGGGCTTGGAGCAGCCTGATCTAGCAGTGGGTGTCCCTGCCTGTGGCAGAGGGGTTGGGACTAGATGATCTTTAAGGTCCCTTCCAAATCAAACCATTCAATGGTTCTATGAATCCACAGGTATGTCTGGCCGTGCTGCCATCTGCACCCTATTGTGATATAGGTGCAGGGTTCATATTGGACTGTGGGCAAACTACTAGGACTGGGTTCAGTTGTCTAAATTATCATTAAAAACATTCATAAACCAGGAAGATATCTTCAGACAAAACCAGTGTTAATTCAGAAATATTTTTCTATGAAAACAGGCTAAATTTATAAAGAACATTTAGAACAAATAGACGAGCTGTGTGTCATGCACCAAATCCAGGAGCTGATATATGCGGGTTAGTAATACAGCTCTTGTATAAAGTCATCAAAGACATAAAAGAAGCCCAAATCATTTCACAATGGGTGAATGATAAATATCACATTACTTTCCTGTGTAACACCAAAACAAATAACTTAATGAATTTAGAATAATTTAATTTTTTTTTGCTACACAATGTTGTCAGCTGTCACAGACTTGTATGTGCGTGTAATTAGTTATTGCTTCATTTTAGGATGTGTGATTTGCCTTAATGAAATAGTATAAAATTCCAACCTTAAGGCATTTTAGGTTTTGCTTTCTCAATAGCCTTATCTTACTGTAATTAACACACATTTCTGTTCTGTTTCTTTACTTTGCATGATTTTGTCTTCATTTTTCATGTAAACAATTGCAGATTGTCAGTAAAATATGATAGGACAGCATAAATATTTTCCCCAAATGAGAAAAGTCAGTATTTGTTAGAACATATGGACATATTTTACATGTCATTATAGATATCACACTATTACTAAAGACTAAAATTATAAACATGCAAAAATTATAAACAATCTGCAAGCATTCAGAAATAAACTTAGATATATGGGTAGCATATTTTATCCCACTAGGCTTGTTTCATTGTGTTAATTTTGCAAAGAAGCTGAAATAATTCAATAAACAAATAATTTCAACAGTTTGTGGTTAAAATCCAACACTGAATCTCACTTTTTCAGAAGAAGCATTTGCAGTCAGAGTTCGATCCTGTTAGATGGAAAATTGTAGATCCCACAGGACAGGGATGAGACATCCAAATGACAGGACATTCAAATGAAAAACAATTCACTTGTGCTCCTGCGGCTTTCTAGTGCATAAATATCAACACAGATGTTCTTCGAACATACAGGGAACACTATATCAGCTTTGAAAACAAATCAGCTTTTTTTAGACAGGGCTTCATTTCTTGTTAGTCTGGCTTTGTTGTTTTTTTTTTTCATCATACTTGCTATAAATATATACCATGCCAAATACCATTCTCCATTGATGGGGCTGTTGTTCACATCAGTTTGGCCTGATGGACAAGGCAATTTTGTCAGAGGAGCTGAATGTTATTCTTGACTTTGCTGGAGACTGCCTGATATATTATATCACTATAGATCACTGTTTTCCAACATATAAATTGAAGATAAGACTATTAGTCTACTACATAAGAGGCAAAGAACTGATGAAAAACCTTACAAAAGTTTGTAATTACTTCTATCAACATTTACAGAATCACAGAATGGCTGAGGCTGGAAGGGACCTCTGGAGATGATCTGGTCCAACCCCCTTATCAAGCAGGGCCACCTAGAGCCAGTCGCCCAGGACTAGACAGCTTTTGAGTATCTCCAAAGATGGAGACTCCACTACCTCTTCTGGACAACCAGTTCCAGTGTCTCAACACCCTCATAGTGAAGAATTTCTTCCTAATGACTAATTTTTTAAAGCCAGATCTCTCTGAACCTTCTCTTCTCAAGGCTAAACAGATTCAGTTCTCTGTCTCCTCATAGGAGAGATGCTCCAGCCTCTTCATAATTTTTGTGATCTTGTGCTGGACTCTCTCCCATATGTCCCTGTATTTTACTGGTGAGCTCAGAACTGGAGCCAGAGTATCAGAAGAGTCTTATTAGTGCTGAATGGAGAGGAAGGGTCATCTCTCTTGACCTGCTGGGAACTTTCTGCCTAATGCAGCTCAGGAGGCTTTTGGCTGCCTTTTCCATGAGGACATGCTACTGTCTCGTGATGAATTTGGTGTCCCCCAGGACCCCCAAGTCCTTTTCTGCAAAGCTGTTTTCCAGTCAGTTGGCCCCCAGCATGTACTGATGCATGGGGTCGTTCCTCCTCAGGTGCAGCGCTTTGCCCTTCTCCTTGTTGAACTGCATGAGATTCCTCTCAGGCCACTTGTCCAGCCTGTTGGGGTCCTGTTGGTTGTTAGTTAATTTTTGTGTTTTACTATTTAATGATCTTTTTCAAAATGAACTCAAGACTTCTTTTCTGCTCTATATAATGAAAGTTTAAACAAATCAGCAAAAACCAAAAAATTAGGAGTTTGCTTAGCCTGTGCTGTTCAGACATATTTGTCATACTATTTTCTCAGAAATTATTCCTCAGACATGAGAATATTTATGGTAACCCTCTGTAATCAGTGGAGCACTGAAATATTTTGGGAATAGAGCAACAGCTAATTAAGGTCAAAGCCTATTCTGTAGATCATGTTGATAATCTATTTTATTTTATTTTATTTTATTTTAATAATATTNTTGGATTATAAATCACCATGAATTAGAAAGAGGTACCTTAAGGAGCAATTATGTAGAAAAATTCCTTTAGCATATGCAGTGTCACAATATCTAGCCCTTGGCCCTTTGGAATAAAATAGACCAATAGGAAACTTCTATAGGTTTTCCTTTTCCTTTTCCTTTTCCTTTTCCTTTTCCTTTTCCTTTTCCTTTTCCTTTTCCTTTTCTTGTTCAAGTAATTTATACGCAACTGCTGCTGATCATTACCTAAAGTCATTATTTTACAAACATTAGTAAAGTAAGTGGGTCGCAGAAATGGGACAGACATTAACTGAAGTACATGGTCAGATTACACAGATAAAGTGACATGTAAGAAGGCCACAGACTATTGCGCCATAGTTCTAGGAAATATTTTTTTACAATTTAGAAAGATGAATCCACTATTAGTGTATAAAGAATTCCCTTTATGACACACCACAGGTAAAATAGAAAGAAAAATGCACTATCCAAGTTGAAGTACATTTATTTGTGTGTTAAGTATTAGACTAAAATCTGCACCACTAGTTTTCATACAGGCAAAATTAGTGGCTAAGTCAATGACTTTAAAGAGGTTTAAGAGAGTAAAAGCTTGCATGGCAGTCTATCTAGCTGTCCAAAATTCAAACTGTATATATAATTTTTGTATATATATATTAAAATTAGATATATTATAAAATTATATACAAAAATTATATATATATAACATATACATATATTAAAAAAAATAATGGAAAAAGGAGGACCGTTCTCACAGAGGATGCATTGTACAGCATCAGAGAAAGGAAAACAGTAATGGCCTCCCTTACAAATGTGTCCTACAGAACATTTTCTTACAGTGACAGGGAAAGGGAATAATGCAGATCTGAGAAGGATAGTTTAGCAGATCAAAGTGTTAGCAATGCATAAGGTATTTATTGGTCCTTTATATGCAAAACCTACATGTCATTCACTATCATTGTTATTAATAACAGAATCAAGATCTTCTCCATTAATTTAATTTTTGAGGTGAAACTGAAAGTATCACACCATGCTAGCAAACTTGTATGGCTAAGCAGTGCAGTTAATAGATAAAGCATAATCTAACATGATTACATAAAAGCTAGCAGAAAAGGAAAAGAAAACCAAGAAACTGTTACAAATATTTTGTGAGATCTTTGTAAGACACCCTGGGGTTCAAGGACCTGACTTAAATCCTGGGTAAGGTCATACCTTTTGTTACATGGCGTAGGTAGGAGTTCCAAAGTCTAGCTGTTTGTTGTGCATGTGCATCTATATACCTTTTGTCTGCTTTAAACTTGCCACTTACTAATTTAATTCAATGCCCCTTATTTAGGAAGAGACAACAAGCAGTTGATCTGTACCTGTGGTGCTACTCTTCATCTTGTAGACCTCTATCACAGCCTCCCTCAGATGTCTTTTCCAGGCTGAAAAGCCCTTGCCCTTTCCTGCCTGAGCACTTTCCTGTCCCTTTGATCCCTTTGCCTGTTGCTTTTCTTGGAATGTTTTTCCATTCTACCCTATCCTTTGTGAGAAGGGGTATCTGAGCTGCAAAACACTGAAGATGTGGGCAGACTCCCCATGAAGCTGTATGATGATGAGCAGATCTTGCTGCCCCTTGTCTATGAGCACACTAAGTGTCGCCTTTCTTGGTACCAAGCCCTGGGAACTCGCCTGGTGACCTTCCTTGCTGTGAAAATGACTTTTTAGTCCTGACTTCTGCTTCTGTTACTCACTCTTGCTTATGCAAATGTTTGGACACTCATTCAAAGTGCTATAATAGGTTTCTGTGCCACGACTTCCCTCTACAAAAGCTGTGCTCAGTCTCCTCTGGTACCTCTCACCTCAGGATTTTCTGTTGATGACCAGGCACAGAAAGTGGTAAGTGACAGCCCCAGGAAAGTGCCCAAAAGCACCCTGACACAGATGCAGAATATTTTCATCTTAAACAGACAAAGCTGGAAATGTGTTTTCGTTCTTCACAGAAGGTAAGAGCTGATAGAAATGTAAGAAGACAAATTTTCCAAAAGTGTCTGTTTCTTTACAGTAAAAAGACATTTAGTTTATAGAAATTACACATTAGACATATAGTGGTTGCAACACTCACACACATTTGTTTATATATGCACACTATATAAAGAATGTCAATGAAGTCTACAAAACCCCTGTGTTACAAGTCATTGTGGGAGTGCGGCTGAAACCATGGTCCTGCAAAATCTGTATTTTCCTTTTTGAACCCCCAAAAGCTTGGTTTCCATTTATTTTCTGTAAGTTTTCTAAAATGAGATCCAGACTATGTGAATGAAGATTCCCTTGCTGTAGCTGGATATCTATTTCATACATGGGGAACTGAGGCAGAAAAAGAGCAAATGAATTGCTGAAGGTCACACAGGCCATGCAGAGCAGCAGGCGTGGCAGAAGGTTCACATTTTCAGGCTCAGGTTAATGCTGAGCATAGGACCATGCCTCTTCCCCAAGTCAGGCCTAATTTCATCGACCATATCGGTAACAAAGGGGACAAAGACATTTCAAAAGGGTGATTATTTCTCTCCGGTCCTATTCAAGTTAGCTTTGTGAGTACAATCTCGGGATTGTAGACATTCACAGTGCTTCACTGCTTCTGAGGAAAAAAACGTTGTTTGCCTAGGGGCTATTTAAGCAGAAAGAGAAATGTCTCACAGTGTTAGGAAACAGTCTAACTTAGTCAAATGAATCACTCATATATGGCCATAAACATTACAGATGTGTTGTAATCACTGCTTAATAATTACTTTCAGATCAAATAATGTTCAAGAGATTACCACATCTGTAAGATGCTCCAAATAAAAGTACAGGACATTTTGTACACACTGATTTAGAAAAGCAAACTGTTATTTATAGGGACAGCAACTTCGTGTTATATTACTGATGCACAGTGAGCTGGAATCTACATTTTAAGCACAAGAGGAATATAAATCATCTCAGTGCTCTCATGATTGTAATCTTATTAGCTAAGACTTCCTTCAACATGGTCTTTTATTTAGAAAGCACCTGTAAAGCTGTTTGTGCTTCTCCTATTCCTCCTGGATGATGTTTATCATTCTGCATGTGTGTGCTGTGAGCATCGGTTGAATTATTTCCTCTGATTGTCTGAAAGTGTCTCATCACAGTCCAGAATCAAATTAAACATACTGCAAACGCCCTTTTCTGTGAGACTCACGTTGAGTTTGGGGACTAACCAGCTACAAAAGCATCCACACCACAACCAGAGGATCAACAGGTTTCAGCTCTGTGGCCATTAGGTTTAGTTTGTTTTTATTCCCCGCTCTCCCCCTGCTCTTTAGAAACAGGTGGTATTTATCTAAGCAGCCTGCACTGGGCAGCTGGCTGATGGGTCCCTCCAGCTGGACATCTTCTCTACATTTAGTTCAACGACACCTGCTTCAGATAGCAAACAAGAGGTGTTTTTATCTTCTGTATCTGGAGGAAAAAGGGGGGCTATGTGAGTTGGGGAGAGGGGGAAAAGGAGGATGAAAAGTCCTGGACCAATCATGCCTCTTTCAGCTGTAATATTCCGTGATGTTTGCAGAGCCCATCTGGTCTTGTACCAGAAAAAAAAGAGTGAAGTTCAAGGGCTTTTTCTTTTCCTCTGTTACACTACTCTCTTTAACACAGTTATTTCATTATCTCTTGCTATCATTTGATCAGATTTATCTTCCATTAAAACTTCCTTTCCCTTGAAGTAAGCAGTGACATGAGAATGCATGCTTTTCCAAGCTTTTATTGTTCTGAATTAAGAAATGGTAGAATAGTCTCATGAAAGATTAATGACTTCCCATAAGCATCTTTGTACCTGAGGACAAGCAATTACAAAAATATGTCCAGAAGAAAACAAGAAAGGATATTAGACTGTATTGGCCAGGTATTTCTTGGCAGACAGCAAGCTGAGCTTGTTACACTGCCAGCATATTTAGAGCTAAGGCAACTTCTGTCTTGACCCCGTGTATCGTATTTTGGTTTGTACATTAGGAGCAATGTTGTCCTTGCCAGAAAAATTGACACTACAGGTATTTTACTTGATGCTTCCTTGTACTTAAGTTCCCATTTATGTGCTATACCTGTGTCTGAGAGGTAGATGTCTGCTCAAATCTAACACTTAAGGACTGAGAGTAATATATATATATTTTCAGAATCTATTTAATGAATATAAAATCTTGTTTTCTTTCCTAAGTTTATTTTTTTTTCTTATGCAGGGAATTTTCATAAAGTTTCCCTTGGGTTCACAAAGAGAGTTAAGGCAAGAATCTTTAAGATTGCCTAAACTTTATAAAGTCTCTATGCTCTTACTCTAAATACTGAAGTGAATATTCATCACTTGATGGGCGTTCTGTCACAGCCTTTGAGAGATGTTGGAAACCAAAGACCCTCCTGTTCCTCTGAAAAAAGCAGCTTTCTTTTTTGCCAAGAAAGGTTGGACCAGGTGAACCTTGAGTTCCCTTCTGACTTGATATTCTATGATTGGACATTGAGGTGTGGACTGATTGCAGCTTTTCTGTTTATCCCACCAGGATGTTGCAATTAGATGGAAATCCTGATGACAAAGTATTGTGGAGTATCAGAGTTAAATGTATAAAAGCCAGCAGAGTCGAGGCTTTTTGCCACATTCTGATCTTGGCCCACCATCTCTGTGCAGATGCTCACAGAATCACCTCTGTGGCAGCCAGGTAAAGCATTTGGTGGACACAGCCTTCACATCTTGCTTTGTTGGAACTGGAGAACTGTAGGGACTCCTGTAATATCCTCACTGGAGGTTCAGCTTGTGATAACACTGGAACTGCTTCTGAAAGCTAAAGGGTGATTGTACAGCCTGCCTAAAAATGTGGGATTTGACTGGGTTTAGCCATGATGCACTTTGTTTCCCTGTCTAGATCCTCAGCACTATGGTTATTTTAGCATAGATGGCTAATCTATGTAAAATTACTGAATTTCACCCTTTTCCCAGTAAAGCCAGTAAATCAGGATTTACAGATTCTGAGAGGTCAGCTGGAAACGTGGATAAGCACATTCCTTGGAGACCCACTTTTCAGTAACTCCGATATTTTTCAGTGAAATGTACTGTAAAATGTCTCCTTTGAAGAAAGTGTTATTTCATGCCTGCAGATGCGTGTAATACAGCCTACACAACCTCTTGTTCGTGAATGTTTAAGAATATGCTGTTCATACAGGGCCAGTATAGTACAGTCTATTTTGACACCAAAGCGATTTTAATAGTGAGTGGACCAGATGTGAAAAGGCTATTACTCAGCTGATAGTAAAGGTGTGTTGCAGTCACTTTTGTAGTATCAGCATAGCAAACCAAGATGAGAAAAAGCAGTACAAGTAAAAGTCCATTATTCATTTTTATTCAACAAGAGTACCTTAAGTAAAAACATAACCTGCACTTAATGTACTATAGAGGAACAAGCAACATTTTGTTTCAATGGATGAGTTTTTTGTTTCAGCCATTGTCCTGCAGTTGTACTGCTAAAATGTGAGACTGAAGGATACATATCTCTGGAGATATGACAGGCACATAGTGATACATCAGCTTCTTAAATCCAAAAGCAGTAATATCTACTCTGCTGTGGTCACAAGAGGATACTTACACTTGGTCAAGAACTTCTTAAGAGATTTTCTCCTGACCTGTGAAGGCTACATTGGATAGGCTCACTGCAAGTTAAAGAAAAACAAAACAAAACAAAACAAAACAAAGAAAGAAAGAAGAATAAATCTATTTTTACAAGTAAGTGACACCTTAACATACACTATGAAACCTGTCTAAAGCAGAAGAACTGGGTTAACCAGAGGGGCTACTGTACACTGCTGAAAGTGACAGACATAGATGAGGCAAAAAGAATAAATGACAATGAAATGAAAATAATAACAAAAGGAGGAAAGAAGTCCTTATAAATGCTGGAATATGTGAAATTAAACCACCATTTTGACCCTTGTTATAGAGTCATAGAAGCATATAGACCGATTATTTTTACCAATAATAACTCCTACAAAGGATGGCCTTATGAAAACCTGCCATTGTTCCTAGCTGGGTTAACCACTTTTCCCACTGCCAGTTTTCCACAATGAAATTATGTGAATAGGAACTTTTTTCTTTAGAATGAGATCATGCAGTCATCACTCACAAGTGTCAGCACAGTAGGGCAGACATGAAGGAGACTACAACATTAAGAGTGGTGTAGTCAAGGCAGAAGGAACTGGTGCAGTCAAATGTTCAGGTGGGAGAACAACTGCAGAATATGAGACCTCGGCTAGTTTAGAGAATATACCTTTGTGCAAAAGTATATTGACTTCAATGTGCTGGATTTGCAGTTGTTGGTCTCTAACCTTATCTTGGAGGTCTGTGAAATATGCTGAGGGCTCATGGAGTGTCAGCTGCCCCAAAAGAGTGGGAGCACTGTTGAAAGAAATTCCTACTTCTCTAACTTTGTATGATGTCTTTGTAAAATATGCATGGACAGAGTTCCCACCAATATTAATTTTTGAAAACTCACAGATAATCTGTCCTTATATAATGCTTTTCTTTTTATGTGATCTTACTGCCTTCTGTTTTGTTTTCAACTTCAGATAATTTGCTTATTGTATTTTGTTTGTTGGTATCAAATCTGGTTTGCTTACTGCTACCTGTTCCTCATTGCAGTAATCATAATGTTCAGAGATAATGTTCAGAGCTGTTTATGTTTTTTTTTCTTTACTTTTTGGGTTTTTTTTTTTGTAATATCTGTTACTGGCAGAAAAAACTCTAAGCCAAATCAATTCTCTTCCTCCTGAGTTCAAATCTTACTGCCTGAAGAACTATAGTGATACTGGACAGGATAATTTTCCATTCATCTTTTGGTGTACCAAAAATCTTCTGTGAAGGTGAATGCAGAAGTGAACTGCAGTATACACAGCGAACAGGAGGAACTGCTCTTTATGTGAGATAATTCCAAGAAAACTGGGACAAGCCTGAGGCAGTTATTGTCTTATCCATTCTGATGTCAGGTGAAAAGGAGATTAGCATGAACATAAATTAAAAATGTGAATGTTTAAAGTTATGTTTGCAAAGAAAGCATGAAAGTGTCTCCAGTTTCCGATTTCTACATGCATTGCTCCTGCCATGGAAGTGTGGCACTCTCCAGCCAGTAGCCCTGATTGACTGAAATGCTCATATTGAGCCTTGGCTGACTGCATGTAGATCTTTCAACGATGGGATTTAACATTCTGACCTAACATTTAATGTATTAATCCTAATTTTATGCTGATACTAAGACTGTCTGCTGTATTAAATCAACCTAGGTTAGTTCTGAGTTATGTCTCTCCCACCCATTATCAATAGGTCCACTGTTTGGTTCCCCAGAACTGACCACCCACTTTTATGAGAATCTGCAGCGAATTAGAAAATCTGTCATTGCTGGAGGAGCTGAACAGCTAGGATATGGCCTGTCATTCCTTCCATACAATACAAACCCTTTGTCTGCTATCTCTTAAACTAACCTGACATAACTTAGCCACACGGTCAATGGTATCTTTATTCTCTCCCAAGGAATGCTTCGTTCACCAGTGTTATTAAGAAATTTCTGGACCATGTTTAGTGGCTGCGCAATCATCCAAGGTTCTATTAAAAAGCCATCTGGGTAATTAATAGCACATTTGTTCTCAGCCTCCTCCCAATTTGTCCATTAATGGAATAAAAGCACAGGACAAAGGGTAATGTGGTTCAGTTATATTTTACAAGAATTCTTCAGGAAGTTGAAAACACATGATAGTTTTGCAAAGATACATATGTTTATGGGCACTCTATGAGAGCGGCAAAACTACACAAGCCAGGGGCTCTTAATCAGTCTTCTCCCCTGTCGATGGAGGATTGACTATTGACTGCGTGCTGTCTCACGTTGACGCTCTCCAGCCTGAGATGGGGAGGGTGTGTGAATGGTCTCCTTCATCTCAATTCAATTACAGCTGATAAAACTAATTCCAAGATCTACGTCAGGACACCACATCAAAAACAGCACAAATTATTTTTATACTCTTTCACCTGATATTTGAAGGCTTTTCTGAGGTTTCTTTTTAATGTCTTCTCTTGAAAGCAGGATTACAGCCTCAGGCTGCACTCTATGAGGTTGTTTGATTCTTTCCCTTTCATTTGCTCTTTCTTTTTCTTCTCCCTTGACAGCACCTGAAGAAGAAATACTTTAAGATTTCAGAAGTTTGTTGTTAAAATTAAGAAATACTCCACTGTGTGTTTTAAACTACTGTGAAATGAACTATTGCTAAATAGCTAGGCATCAGCAGCAGGGATCTCTCTTGCACCACAGACAATTGAAACTGATGTTTGTGTGTACTCAGTTATAACTGGGTGTAGGACCAGAGCTGGTGTAAACTCAGTGACAAGCTCAATAGGACCGTGATGATTTATGCTGCAAGTCAATCTGGCCTCTCGAGAAAATGAGCCTGAAATTCACCAGCCAGTCAGATTTTTCATGTGAACTATGTTGATGAAAAGTTGGATTGTGGATGAAGCATGATTTTTCATTAAAAAAGCATCTGCTTTCTGTGGAAATTCTTGTTTCTTGGGGTTGAAAAATGAAATTTCAGAAAACCAAGGCTTATTTATTTGCTTATATTGCCTCAGAGACTCATGGGGATTATATTTCTGTTGTTTTATTTGTCTTAGTGGGCTGTGCACTACAGGGAAAAATGCAACTCCCCAGTGAATCATGATATGACACTGTCATGGTTCACCATCTCATGGAGATCGCAGCACAGATTCAGAGAGCCTGTCTTGACAGCACGTTGTGTTCATGCTTTACACATGCCATCCAACATACAGAGCACCATCACAGTGTTTCTGAAACCACTAGCATCTGCTTTTCTTGATTTTTATTTTAATTTTCTAAAGGTGAGGATGCTGGGTTCTTTTTGTTGTTTTGTTTTTTATTTTAGCAGTTCCCCATGTAGGTACAGCCACTCAGTGTCATTTGAGCTTTCTTGGATCATGCTTTCCTTTCTTACTGGTTCTTTGTTTTCCACACTGACAGCATCTTTCTTTTGTCTTATATTTTAGCAGTTAATTATGGATCAATAAAAATCAATGCGTGAAATTACCATTTTCACTATATCTGGTGAATTGCTGCAGCTATTGGGATTTCCACCTGGGTGACAAGGAGCCATTCTTTATAATTCTTTTCTTCAAACAGCAAACAGTTTTTTATTAATATGATTTTGTTTGCAAAACAATTTTCCATTAAAAATGGAAAAAAATTTACAGTTTTCTATTCAGCTCTAGTCTAGGAAATAAAAGACTAAGTCCCATAGACAACTTTTTCCCACCTTCATGGAGAGTGTTGGGATTTCAGCCTGGATTTCAGCCAAAGCAAAGAGAGTGTAGAGCACAGGAGCAACACAACATACACACAGTGGGTTTTTAATTTACTTTGCACTCCAAAGCTTCCCCCCACACTTGTGTGAAGGAGCTCTCTTTCCACAGCAGTATAAATATTTGTTGACACTTCACAGTCTCAAGTGCCTATAAGAACATTGTGTTTATAAGGTAAGTGCTCTCTAAATACTTGAAGGACTTAAGGTTGGTATGTCTAACTGTGCAGCACCCATATTTAAATTTTGTTTGCATGCTGTAGACCTACTGACTTAAGTAGTGCTCTCAGTAAAGGTCACCAAAGCCCTTCAAATTTAGCTTTCATTTTGAGAGTAATCTCGTTAAAATTAACAATGTGCTTGTAATTCCACAGATTCTGATGGACCTGCAGCTGCCTTGCTATTACCACACCAGCCAGCAGGCTTCCCAATCTTTTTTGACGTGGTACAGCTTCTCTTATGCCAAATGTTCCTTAGTGTCTCAGTTCTGTACATCACACTGATATATTCCTTAGTTCCATATTGGTTAACAGTGCCTCTCTTGGTAATATTTCTCTTGCTTGTGCTGTAGATAGCATAATGACTCAGCCCACGCGTGGCCCTAGGAACCTGAGCATATTTTCTGACTTCCTTATGTGAGAACACAGAAATCGGGGAGCACATGAGTGCTTCTTCATATATCCTAAATGAAAAGGGGCAGGAAGACCATGTGGAGGAACAAAGGACAGTGGTACCAATGAATCAGGTTAAAAGCCTAAAATCACTCAGGTGGAAGGCACGTGTGGCAAAAAAACAGTTCAGAAACATTTCCACCACAGTCCCCCAGACGACAGCTTCCATGGATCAACCATCATGTTCACAGCCTCGGGACCGTCCAGAGTCACCAGTGACACTTGACCATCAGTGACACATGCCCCTCTTTAAGTCTAAGTTAGCCTGTACTTTAGTCCCTTGTCACCTTAGAGTAATACTTAGGTCACATTCGTGTATGCTATTGGTGTAAAAATCCCCTGAATCTCTGAATCCATAAGAGATGCTGCTTGTGCTTGGTGCTTACACAAAATGACTGAATATGTTTTGTCTAAAGTTTTTACATGCTATTATTTTTGTTCACACTTTCCCTTTGGGTTTCCCTCCTTCACTGGCTCCCATATGAAGGTCTCCCTCCAAGGGATTTGTTTTGTCATGGGGCCCAACTGAGCTGCAAAAAATAATTTTAAGACTTGTTTTAGACCCTTGTTCAAAGTGTACTAATGTTTAAGCATTAGGTAACTTCTCCAGCTTGCTCTACAAGCTCAGACAGAAGACTTTTAAGAGAAACTGGAATTCCTCTGGGTCAGAGGCGAGGCATGCTGCGTTTCAGCAAGGAGAGTGGGGCATTTCTTGTATGTCTTGGCTGAGCTGCCTTGAAGAAGTTGGCTCGCTTGCACTTGAGGTTTATAACAGAACTCACCAACTTTTGATTGCATGGTTGCATTTAGTACAAGACAAATATAACTGATTTTGCAGGTCACATGGTAGGAAGTTTTCCTTCCATGCCTGCTGTGTTTTAGTTGCACCATCTTTTTTGACAATAATATAGAACTTTGTGTTTGTTTTTGTTTGTGAGACTGTCTGTGTACTGGAAGAAGACTGACTGATCCTAAGCTACTTACATAGGATATTTTTGTCTTATTGGCTTTCTGACAAAGGAAGGGTTCCTTCTATAAAACTTAAAAGCAGTGCAGGCTGAACTGTTTCTGACCTGTACTTGACCTATTCAGCTTCATCTGCTCCTGACAGACTTTTCAACAGTGAGCTCACAAAACTCTCTTTTTTTAATTACTCTTGGATAAAGCTTTTCTTTTTTTTTTTTTTTTTTTTTACTGTTTTAGTTTCATTAGGCTTTGTGTTTCACTATTTCTGCTTGCCCTTTCCTCTCCAGGTTCAACTTGTAAGAAAAACACAACAAACATTTTATTTACTACTGGTAGCAGAGTGCATTTCCAAATGATGCGAGTGTGCTGAGAGCTTTCCACACGTGAAAGAACAGGAAAATTTAGGAAAAAGCCTCCAGATCACTTCATAGAAACATTTAGCTGAATATGTGCACAGAAATCTGCATATGGTGAGCTTAAAATACTCCCTGGGGTTCTCAGTCATGTGTTAGAGGTAGTTGAACTGAGAAGGAAAAAATCCCACAATTTCCTCTCATGCTTTTCTCTTTACAACTCTCAAAACAAAGTGTTTCATAATCAACATAATTTCATTATAAGTAGTTCAATTTTTAGCATTTTGAGCCGTTTTCTGACATATTAAGTATATTCTGTGAGGTGCTGAATATGTACTGAAAGCAGTAGGAATAGGAACTAGACACAAAGCATTTCCTGGAAAGCTTTTCAGTGACAAAAGAAGTATAAGTAAAGTTAAAGTCTTTTTTCTTCACTGTCCTGTTCACTAAAAAGAACCATGTTAAGATGAGATGATTAAGTTACTATTTTGGTTTACATTCCATTGATTTTCAGTTCATGAGATGAATAATATTTCATTTTTCTTGACAAGATGTGTCTTTTGTGTAGAAAAATACGAATGGAAATTTATCTGTTTTCTGCTTTGTACAGGTAATTTGAAATTAGGCCAAATAAGTTATACGAAGTCACTGAAGGAAATGCTTTACACTTTGAAGCACTTTTATTTGTACAATAAGATAGCAGCAAAAATCACCATGCTGTAGCAGACCACTGTAATAATTTCTTCCAATGATTAAAGACAAAAATCTGCTATATAGAAATCAATAAGGTTTGTCCCTATTAAGGTAAGATCATTAGAAAATGCAGGATAGAAACATATGGACTACCTTCAAATTAATAGGTTATGGACTAAATTAACCTTATAGAGCTACATCGCCTTGTTCTATGCTAATGTACCTCAGTGCTTAAAGGTGATACACAAAGAAATCAAGAGATCTATGTATCTAATGCATCATTTTGATGAAGTCCATTGCCCTGTAGTTCCTGCTTGTGCTTTACATGCTTTTCCTCCTCTCTGTGCAAGGGGTGGTCTCATGACAGGCACTGAAATGTCATCAAAGTAACATTTCTAAATTCCATGCACAGGAGAGGAAAGAGGAAGGCTGATGCCTGCGTTACTTTTCTTTTGTGCTGCCCGAGGCAATAAAATATGTACTGCTGTATCATGAAGTCTCTGTCTGTAGAAAGACACAAGGACACAAAGACATTTTTTTTTCCTTAGGATAAATGTTATAATATAGTTTTCAAATGCATCTTTAGTAGTTTTCCTGTAGATATCTCTCTTACACAGTGATTCTAGAGCCCTCAGTGCAATGAATATTATACTGAAACACAGCACGAGCACAGTCATCATCCCTGATGATGTCATCAAGCAGGTCTCAGTAGGCATAGTGTGGGACTTTCAGTTGTGTGTGGAAAAGAAAGATATTGCAGCTATGTCTTGTTCACTGGCCAAAGCTTTCAATTTCTTTCCTGTGTTTCCTAAAGATTGTTGGCAGAAGAGGAAGGAGTACAGGGAGACCTGGATTTCTGGATTCTGAGATGATAACTGGGTTAGATTTGTAAATAGCAAACAGATGATGATCAAGAAATTTTTGTTGACTGATAATGAAAGCCAACTGAAAAGTGCAAAGATTAAATAATAATACGTCTGGAAGTTATACATCGTAATTAATCTTCTTGTCCTGTTCATTCAGACTCCTTCTACTGAAGGGCTTTTGCCAGACTGTAGTAATCAAGAAGGGGACATAGCTAATTCCTCATATCCCTACAGATTGATTTCCTGATTAAAAGTTTACATTTTCAACCTGACCTCTTCTTGAGCCAGGTCATTAAAAACACTTTACAGCACTAGCTAATTTTGGTTTACAATGCACTACAGTTTATAGTGTCACAAGTTCAATTGTTTAAAAAATCAAGTACGTTATACCCAAACTGGTCATATGAAAAGCATTAAAAATATTTAGATGTTTTTCCGGTTTTGAGCTTTCCTATGTGGTTTTATCCTCAGTTTTGTTTTCCTAAGTCTGAAAAATTCAGACTTCAGTGCATACACCAAACCATGCGCCTCCCATTTGGCCTTTTCTTGCAGACTTAATTTTCATACCCTAACACTCTGGGATGAGATACACAGCTCCCATGCCCTAACAATTTACTTTTCTCTTCCTCTGCTTCTCTTCACATCCTTCCTTGCTATTATCCCACCCTCCTGCTCCCACCTGATCCCTGTTTGACCCAGCCCCCACGCTTCCTTGCACAACCTCCTAGCCTCTCACTCTCGCAGTCTGCCTATTCAGTGTCCCTGGGATTTCCCCTACTTGTATCCTTACATCCCCTTCAGCTATTTCCTCACTCTAAGCAGTTTTGTACCTCATATGAATGTTTATATATTAACTAATGCAACATACTTTCAATGAGAAAAAAAATCCCTTTCCTATTGCTGTAATTATGGGGTCACAGCTTAATTACTGTCAATTTCTCTCTTGCCTCTCAGTCTTCTTATTAGCTCAAAAGTATAACGTGGATGATACATGGCTTCTGCATGAGTGACATTCATACTTTCTGCCACAGTTTCTAGTTCTTTCAGATGAGTTGTCATAGGAGAAACTATTTACACATCCAGAAAAATCCAAGAATAAGAATTTTCTTCCTATCAATACAACTACCATGAAAAAGGTTGCCTGACTGGGAAATCTGCAGTCCACTTCAGGTGTGCAGTCCACTGAAGCAACTTGATCCCCAATGTTCCCTACGCCTTGTAAAATGGTAAATGCTGGCTTACATTTCGTTGATAAGCTTGGGGCTCTCAAGCACCCATTTCTTTGCATGTTCCTTCTTTTCTTTATCCTAAAGAATCCAAGAGGTTGAGCTGCTCTTTTCCTCATTCAGAAGGAATTCATGCCTCATTCTGCCCCGTTCTGGCAGAACTGTGCTTTCTGATCTACCATAAAATCCTTCCTGAAAATGACTGCCTTGAGAGGACTAAATAAAAAAAAGCAATAAGTAATCTGAAAGATACATTTTCTGTTGGATTCTTCATATCTAGTTATTGTCATATGGTTCCTTCAAGGTTATCTGCTTCCACAGATTTATTTGAAAAAACAGAGAGAGAGGATGGGTAAAGTTAAATGCTAGGATATTTCAAGAGGTGTGATTATATTTTTGGGTGTTAGTCTTGTGTGTAATGTTTCCCTTAATAGTTTGTACAAGATTTGTATAAATCACTCCTAGAATTAAATAAGTTGGTTCTTGGGAACTGAACTGCAGTAGCTATCCACAGGTCTGTGTATGTGAAATTATGACAGCAGTTTCAAGGAAAAGAGCATGACTGCAGCCAGGAAAGTAAAGGGATATTTTGCATATTTGAGTAAGTTTAGCTTCTGTAGCTAAAGGGCTTCAGAAAACCTGTTATAGCTAGAATATGGAATTGAGGTTATAAATCTTGGGGTAGAAATACTCATTTTCATGTGTGTCCTGAAAAGTATACCTGTTTGAAGCACCAGCGTGGATTACCATCATATATTGGACTGCTTTTAACATAACTCACTAATGTAACATAAATCACAGAAGTAATGTCTCTCTCTGGTCGTGCATGTCATTGTCATTCAGCCAGAAAGATTTTGCTGGACTAAATGGATGCTTTATGTGTGACATTCTGGAGAATTATGAACCAGTCAAGCTTAACCTTAGGGCCCCACGAAGATACAGAAACACTCTCTTACACAAAACAAAATTGTAAGTAATACAGTAATGAGAAACAGTAATAAAAAATAATAAATAAGAAAATGATGAGAAGCAGTCAGAACAGATTGCCAAAAGCAGATTGAGTCAATGCTAGCTCCAAATCTAATTTTCTTCCTTGCTGAATAAGTAGTGTGATGGATAGCGAGGAAACAATAATAGTGACATATTTTGCCTCAAGGAAAATTTTTAAAAACACAATGTCCATGTGCCATATCCATAAAGAATGGGAAAATAGTATTTTGACTATCCTAGGTCAAAAATAGGTCAGGATCGGAAGATGCAGGATTGCTTGAAAATATGTACCCAAACAGTAGTTATTTCTGATTTCCTGTTATGTATATAGGTAAGGTTCTGAAAGGACATCTTCAGCCAGTATCATTCAACAATTTCAGTATAGACTTGGCTGGTAGATTAGAGAGCAAGTTTACAAAATATGCAAATAACAAAAGTCTGTGAAGGGTTACTAGCAGACTAGAAGAAAGGATCAGCATTTAAAATGCTTTTGAAAACTTGAGAAAGTCAGAAATAAATTAATTGGACCAATGGAATAACAGATAAAAATGAAAATAAAAAATAAGACCACTTCAAGATGCAGAATATTGGTTGAGCTAGTAATAAAAAAGTAAACAAAATAAGAGCCCAAGGGAAATGTGGTTCTGTTTTTTATTGTCAAAAACATTCTAGCTAGAACTCAAGAAAAAGTATTTTATTTGGCTTTTATAAGACTTTATCTGGACCAGTGTTTCCATATTGACATACTTCCTTTCAAATAAGGTGCAGATCAATTAGAGACAGTCCAAAATGGCAATAGCAACAGAGAGTTATAAAACAACCCACAGGAGACATTAAGTTAATTAGTAAAATGCATCAGGGAGATATGAAAAGATTAACTACATCTCTAGAAGCCCAAGTGTGACCTGCTGGGGATGGCCTAGATGTAAACTTGAAGCTGCCTCAGAGTAGTAGTTGGCCTAGGCAGTATTTGAGGAACCCTCCATTTCTGTGTTACAGTTCTGGAGAGGGACTCAGGTCAATTTAAAGCAGCATTTCTCATGTTTTCTTTCTTCATGCTCTCTGCCCTGGGGATTCAGGAAGCTGGAGGCAGGTCCAGGCGTGCATTAGAGTTAATGGATGTTTACATAAAGAACAATGTCTTTGCACTTGAGGTATTCAAAACCAGATGAAATCAGAAAAAGGACCTCAGTGGTGCTAAGGGAATTTGGATGCATGTCTGTGTCCTGTAAAAGCAGCCATGTCTCCCCTAACAAGCCAAAGCTGTAAGTTAGGGCTGTTATTCAGCCTCATACTAGTACATTGAGTGCTAAAAGTGTTACCTTGCCCACATTGCTGCTCGGTTGTGGCACTTTCAGAACACAAGAACATTCTCAGTGAATGGCTTAATGCACAGAGAATCTAGCAGTAGGTCAAGTTGTTTCAAGACTCATCTTTACTCCTGTGGAGGAGAGATGGACTTACAGTTTCTGCAGACATCAGAAACGTGTCTGCTGTTTGTATGTGTCGACACTGTGGTGTGAGCTACTGGCTGGGTGGACAAGTCATGGGCCACATAAACCTAGTTTGACCAGAGGCGCCCGTGAGGTGAGTTGGTAGGAAATGCAGAAACATGCACACCACAGCACTTCCAGTGTGCTACTGGGTTGCTGCTTCTCTGTGCTTGTGCGTATGAACCTCTAGTACAATGAACCTGTTTTGTTTTGAGGATGAAGGAAGGTAGTTGTTAGATACTGGGTCTGACATTTGGCTTGGATTCCTCACGGCAGTCTTGGGAGAAACTTTTCAAAATTATGGGTTATGTGACAAAGACCATGTAACTCCTTAATACCTCATTTGTGATTGGGGAGAGCACAGGATAAATGACACAAGAGAAACACAGAACTGTGACCTGATTCTTAAACTGATCTCCGTGTCTGTTGTCACTGCATATCTCGATAGATGGACAAAAGCAGCCTTGTCCAGTTTGGTCCTGCTAAAGGAAATACACAATATAGCATTTGTCTGGCTGCAGGAAAACTAGGCTCTGATTTCTAATTTTAGTTAGTTTGATACCTTTTTTTCATTAAAAAAACCCCAAAACAATAACCAAAAAGATAAATGTGTCATTTTATTTTATTTCATTAATGTTAATGTCTTTTTCAGTGAAACTAGTAATTTCACTAATGATGAAAATACTCATCAATACTCATTAGATCAGTATTCAGATCAAAGTATTAATTGAATAATCTATTGCCAGAGAATGCATATTCATTTTCAAGCAAAATATTATGCTTCCCCTCTACCTTATTCAGAGTGTAAAGTAATAAAATGTACAGAAAAAAGTTTGATTGTGGTAGTTATTTGTCACTCAGCTCATTTTGATTCAAAAATGAAAAATTGCAATGTCACTTCATTAACTTACAGCTTGTGCTGGGATGACCTAATGCCAGCTACCTGTGTGATCTTGTATTCATGTGACACTAAAGAGTACAAATAGGACAGATGGAGTCTTTTGCAATATCTTAAAGGGTTTCTATCCTTTCAACTCTATTTCTTTCTTTTTTTTTTTTTTCATGCTGAAGTCCAGGTGTCCTTGTCCCGAGCAGCCAGAAATAGCTGTTCAGTGCAGGCTTATCTGGCTCACACTGACTCTGCTGTCTACATGTCTGCCACAACCTCCTCCCCTCCCACATACAGTCATTCCACACTCTACAGTGAATACAAAGCCTCTAGCGCAAAAGTCCCAAAGCGTTAAAAGCTTTAAAAATACCATGCACCCTTGAAAGAGATCAGGAGCCACTGAGAGTTTTGCCAATGCACCCAGTGGTTCTTACTGGAAAGGAATTTGTTCAATGAAGTTATCTGTGACAATCATTTCCTAGGATAATTCCTCAGATCTCTCCCCATTCCCAGAGAAATGCAAACTCCCTTTCCCCTGCATAATCCTGTGTAGTCTCTGACAACCTTATTTGGGCAAAAAGTCTTTAAAATTTAGTCCTTGGTCCCTTTCCCAAAGATTTTGTGTTCAGGTACCAAGTAGGGTCTCTGGTATTAATGATTAATTTTATCAACATAATACTATCACAGTTGTATCCTGAAGTCTTTTTTTTCACTCCATACACCTGATTAAGCATTTAGCCATATGCAGTAATTGCTCACATTGATGCACTAAGCAGAATCCTTAGTGAAGTGTTAAATAGATTCTTACAACACATTACACTTTACTGAGATAAAAAGATAAATTAATATAGATTTGTGAAAAAAACTAGTGAGCAATTTGGGGGAGACAAGATGCCACAGTGTACAGAGGTCTGATTTGCAAATCATCTTTGTATATCCTAGGCTAATCTTGGCTTTCAGTGTCTCTCAAGATTTACCTCTTACTTACAATTTCTTACGTTTTACCATTTACTTAGATTTTTTTCAAGTTTTACCTTTTACTTACTATTTCCAGATGGGCCCCTACAGTCACTTCAAGTCTTCAAAATCGTGCTTCTTATGCCCTCCACATCCCAAGCCCTTCAAAATAGTAAGCGTGTTTTTGTATAAAACAGATGCTTCCCTTTAAAAAAGGCTTGTTAGAATAGACTTCAGGATCAAGGGAATTAGGTAAGCTGTGCAATTACCAGAAAATACATGCTCCAGCACAACTGGAAAGCACCATCTGGGATGTTTCAGACTGTAACAGTTCTGCAAAAATCTACTTGTTGAAAGAAACAGACACTACAAGGACATTTGATCATCTCACTTTCTTATATAAAAGGAAATCCCTGAACTGCTTTAGAATATCAGCTTTGGGTATAATTAGCCTGGTGATGATAATGTGCTTCACAATTAGTCGTGGGGTTTTTTGAAAGATTTTGAGTATCTGAGAAACACATTTATCAGCTAATGTTATCTCTTGCCAACATCACCCAGTGATTACAGCAAAATTGACCTGTAGAGACAATTTCACCTTATCTACTCATAAAGTTATCAAAGGCAAAGCACAGGACTCATCAGAGTGTCTTTAAGATGCATCAGGAAGTTTAATTTGAGCTATCTCTTTGGTTTTGAACTATGATGCCTACTTGCAGAGTTCTCCTGATCACCTAGCATTGCCATATGCTACATGATGTTCTGCTCTAGCAAATGAAGCAAACTTTAGTGGAGGTGTTTTCAGAAGCTAGTGGAAACAGCTGCACTCATATCTTCACAGTCAAAAGCGAATCTCATCACACACTCATTGGGTGTCAGTCCAGTTCCCCCTTGCACTGTTTTGAAGAAATATTCATTATTTTAGTTGAAAAAACAGACAGTCTGCCTCACAAGATACTGACACTGGACTTTGCTCAACTAGAAGTATCTGTGCCCAATGTCACTTTTCTTCTGGTACAAATAGGAGGACCAGTAAAATCTCCAACTTTGATACTGCCCCAGAGGTTTAGTATACTAATTTTAGCCTTAGAATTTCTTTCTCACTCATATAAAACCGTAGATTTTGGAATTCTTATTTATGAGTGAGGCCTAGTTCTCCATGGTGCACCTAGAAGACATGGGCTTTGTCGTGGCCTAATTGTTCCTAAGTCCTGGAGCCCCACCAGAGCCTTAAGTGTTCTGATGTTGCTGTTTAACTGCCATGTAGCACATAGCAGGGGCTGAGTATGCACAGATGTTTGAGAGTCTGGCTGTAGCATTGAGGCTATACTGAAAACACTGATGCTGATACAGCATATGTTCTTACACTGTGCTGAAGGCAGACATGATCTAATGCTGTTTTGGAAGTTATGTGACTGTTGGGCTCTCCTAGTATGTCCCACATACAGCCGATTATGGCACTGTGCTAACATGGCCCTGTGTCAGGGTTATTTTGTCCACTGTACCCTGTAGACATCTATTTTGCTATGGTGACAAAACTTCTGAGGGCAAAGGCATTTGCCAACTTTATGTTTTACTCACAGGTTACTAACATCTTTCCAAAAAAAGTTTCCTCATATATCAAAAATGATTAGTGGAATAAATTGTGATCCTTCTGCTCAGGTGTCATGCCTTTGGATATTTAGATGCTGTGCAGGTACAACAGTTGGCTTTGTTTGATGTCCTGTTTGTTCTAAGAGCCTTCAAAATCTGAACTGTGGTGGTGCAAGTAAACTGGAAACCTAACCCAACCAGTACCAAACCAGTATCAGAGGAGGCCCCTACCACAGGCACAGGCTTGCTGACAAGAATATTGTCTTGTTCCTCAGGAAAACCTTCTAGACCAGTCCATAAAGACATGACAACATGTTTGAAATGTGCGGAGTGTGTCTATATATACCTCTGTGCTCTCCAGCATCTCTGCTCTATCACCTTCTTTGGTACAAAATTTGCTCTAACATGACTGCGGTCATTTGTGATGTAGTTACCAGCACAATTACATCCACATTAGGAGTGGCTTCAATACCAGTAAGGAAATCCTAATGTACTCATTGCCTAAATCTCACTGAGGCAATATAAACTGAAGTCTAAAATTTCTGTTGCATTATTGTGTAGTAAGGACAGTAGCTTGTATAATATCTTTTAGTGGTTGAACATAAAAAGGAATTTACACAACCAGTTCAGGCAGCCTGGGTCCCCCTTTTCAGGTGTGAAATGTGAATCTAAAGCATATGAGTAGCTAGAGCAAAAGTAGCTTGCTACACAATGCATATCTTTGTTAGAAGCACAATCCAGTCTTACTGGAACCTGAAGTTTTGCCATCTATATGACTTTAATCAAATCAACAGATGTTAATCAGCTGGCATTGCTTTGTTCCCATAGTGTGTTATGTGCTGCTCCTGTGGAAAAGGACTTATAAGAAAAAGCAAAGCACAGCTGTCCTAAACTCTAAACCCTGGGATGAGATGATGAACTACACTGGGCCTGCTTTGTATGCATGTCCCTTACAAAATGTTCAGAAATTAATGTGCCTTCTTTCTGCTTATTGTACAAGCCATGCTGTTGTGTGATTACTCTCACAGCAGCATCCCACCAAAACTCAAGTCCTAGGCCAAAATGTATTCTTCTGTTTCTAAGCAGGGCTTATTTTACCAGTGTGTGTAAAACTGCACACATCATTAGAAGCCAGTAAATATTGAGTATTTTAAGTCAAAGGAGTGATGTTGCCTGGTCTCTGTTATTCATTAGACTCTCTTCCTACAGTGGGGCTTTGAAAAACAGCTAGAAATTTAGCTACTTGACATCACTGACATGGAAAGAATATGTCATTAATATTTTCTGCTTGTTTTGGAAAAATTGGAATCTGTGTGTCAGAGCAGGAGATTACAGGAGAGTCTTTCTTTTTGGCAATAACGATAATTTTCTCCAGCAAAATAATATTACATTTTCCTGCTAGACGTTTATTTCTGCTTTTGAATTTTGTGCACCATTATTTATTGCTAAATAAGAAGAGAAAGAAGAGTAAAGTTTGACATGATCAAAGAGTCCTGACTCAGCACAGTGCACGCAAGCTATTTCCGTTCAAGTGTGCAGTCATTAATTATCACAAGACTAGACTAGTCCATTAGTTGCTCACAGACAAGAGAAAAAGTAGGAGGAATCATGGATAAAAAGGAGACATTGATTGAAAATGCGGTTACAGCACAACTGAAATGGAGATCACACATCTGACAGTTTCATGTGAGAAAACAGAGAATGGTTGAGGGTACAGACTGAGATCATCTGTTAGGGTATGGTTTCCTTGGCTTTTTCCTCATTCATCTGTAGTGATATCTGACAGGCTTCCACATTAGCAGCACTGTTGATCCACCATCCAGCTTTCAAGTGCTGTGTCTTATTGAGATCTGGAATTGATTCCGATCGGGAAACACTGCATGGTCTCCAGAGAAATG
Organism: Aegotheles bennettii; assembly: GCA_013398125.1. NCBI lineage: Eukaryota > Metazoa > Chordata > Aves > Caprimulgiformes > Aegothelidae > Aegotheles > Aegotheles bennettii. Next base: position 25,711 of record VZRW01011933.1, on the reverse strand, counting down.
GATTTTGTCTTGGGGTATTCCAGGCTCCCTTGCACAAGCAGCTAGGTGAGAAACAAATATCCACAGAACAGAATATAGTGAATGAAAATAAGTTTGACGTGTATGTGACTGAGCCCACAGAGCTATGCTACCACAGTGTGAAAGTCAGTCTAAAAAGCTATATGAAGCTTTTGAAGTGAGAAATATTAGGAGAGTCTAACAGTCATGTAACTCGAATCAACATTAGGTCATGTTTAACTTCAGTGTATTGTGAGGACATACGCTGTATCAGCTTCAATACTTGACCCACTATAAAAAGACAGGGTATGTTTGTCCTCCTTAGCAAGGAGGACCAGAGAGTAGTTTAGTGCTAATGATGCCTAATGTTTCAGATTCAATATAAGAGCTCAGAGTTTGGAGAAATTCTGGCAAACCTATGGTTGAGGGTGTCTTGCCAGAAGGACAATTCTCCAATAGATATTTCATGGAGGTGGCTAGCAGAGATTCCCAAGATGCTGCCCCCAGGCTGTGCTGATCATCATCCCATGTGCTGGTTTTGACTGGGATAGAGTTTCATAGCAGGCTGTATGGTGCTATGCTTTGGATTTGTGATGAAAACAGTGTTAATAATATAAGGATGTATTAGTCTTTGCTGAGCAGTACTTGCACAGTGTCAAGGCTTCTCAAAGCGCCCTGCCAGTGAGTAGGCTGGGTCTGCACAAGAAGTTTAGAGGGGAGAAAGGTGGGGCAGCTGACCTCCACTGACCAAAGGGATATTCCATACAATGTGGTATCAAGCTCAGCAATAAAAGCTGGATGAAAATGAGGAAGAGGGGAGGTTCAGAGTTATGGTCTTCCCAAGTAACCATTACACATGACAAAGCCCCTGGAAATGAATAAACGCCTCCTTGCTGATGGGAAGTTGTGAATTAATTCCTTATTTTGCTTTGCTTGCACATAGAGCGTTTGTTTTACCTATTAAACTGTCTTTATCTCAACCCATGAGTTTCTGCACTTTTATTATTCCAATTCTTTCCCCATTCCACCAGGGGAGGATGAGTGAGCGGCTGGATGGGGCAGAGCTGCCCACCAGGGTTAACTCACATCTCTCCATGAGCCTCAGCACATTATAATCAAAGATGAACCAGACTGATTTGCTGAATTCAGGTATACAGTCTCTTGAAGCTTCCTGATCAATACTCAAAATAGCATGTAAAATTTGTCAGCAAACCTTGTATGTCATCTTTGCTTATGAACATTAGACCAGACGTGACTAAAACTCTGTTGCTGCTGTCATCTGTGTAACTGTAGAAAATTTTACAGGAGTACCTCATTTCTAACATTCTAGAAATGCTAGAATCATAACAGAAAACATCCCTTCTGAACAGCATTCCACTGCAGTGTCTTTATAAGTCCGACTGTTTTGTCTAGAGGTAACATCTTACACACTGATAAGAAAGCCCAACACAAGAAAAGGAAGCTTGCAAGTCATTTGTATGGACAGAGAGGCAATCCTAATTTATGTCCAAAAGTATTTTACCTGTCTAAACAAGTGCTTAACTGGGAAATGGAAACTAGGATCCTGCTTGCCTAGCCCTTGTTATAGAACTACTGGGGAAAGATTTCTAGTGGCCACCCTCCATTCACTCCATGGGCAACCTAATACTTTAGATGCTTAATGCTAGGTAGCTTAAACCTCCCAGTAATATCTGGTGTTTTTTAAATATTTTTGTCTTACAAATGGAGAAAGCAGAACTACGGGCAAATATTATTCACAAGCACTGAATACAACCATCCTGAGTACCATGAACAGTAATCCTGGAACAGCTGGTTTAACAAAAATTAGTCTTACATATCTGGGTCAAAGTGGGGGTTTCTGAGCTTTGCAGAGAGCAAAAAGTTAGCTCACCTGTCAGACCAAATTTACCTTTTGAGTACAATATCCTGACTGGAGCTCCAAGCCACCACTGGTTAACAAATGTGCTCAGTATTGCTGGGATATCTGACACTGACATTCCACCACTTGATTGATAATGAGAGCAGCAGAATTAAAGGATGAGTTGTTGCTGGGGAACATTTTTTTGATCCAGACTTGAGACGAAAATGTTTTGGCTATGTAGGCACAGTTTGTGGCTATACAGGCACAGTTATTTTTGGAGGTTGCCATTCTTTCTAAATTATCTAACAACCACAAAAGCACATGAACCAAGTTCTTTTGTTTGCATATTTACAGTTTAGTGTCATTTATGGTATCAAAGTTATTGACTTGTCAAACTAAATGGAAAATTAACAGGGGTTCCAGCACTTGCTGTGGCTCTGCCTCTACAGTATGAACAACTTGGTACAAACCACGGCAAACAACCACTAGTCACTTCTTATTATAGATAGCAGACATTTAACTTGCAGAAATCCTACATCTTGTGGTGCTGTCTGGAAAGCAGAGACCATGATTTGTGGGGCAATCCTGACAAAAACTGAAGATTGTGGGATCTACCACTGTGAATATTATTTGAGAGTTAGTTCAGGAGAAGAATGAAAAACTGAGAAGATTACAGCTCTCCAACCCGTAAATCTGGCTCTTCTTCCCTGTTATATATCCCAACAGAAAAAAAACCCAAAACAACAAGAAAAGAGAGAGTATGAGGAAACATATTATGCCATGTTGTATTTTGAATTTGAGATTTTGAATTTTAGATTGGGTTCTGTGCTAGGAAACCGCATCTGTTATTTGTATTCTAATGAATATTTTTATTCCTTTTTGAGTATATGTTTTATCATCCTCATTTCCCTCCCATTTATACTAATACGTTTTATCAGTTTTAAAATAAAAACCATTATTACAATTATAATAAGCTTCTGAAATTAAATATGATGTATAGATAGATATTGATTTCTGTTTGCCACCTTTGCAATATGCGAAGGAGGCCTGAAGATTTTGTCAGAAATAATTTTTCCTCCATTATTTTTTACATCAGTAGTTTAGATCCAATTCTATTTTTCCTGAAAGTTTGCAAGAAACCTGCCAGTCATTTTGACAGCTTTAAACAGATCTGGACAATGGGATTAACTGAAATCACTGGATATTTTTATTAATATAACACTAACAAAATTCTGCATGTTTAATTAATAGTTTGAATCAGAGAAAAAAAAATCACACTTGTAAGAAAAAACATTTTTTAAAGAAAATCCTTACTTCTGCAGTTCAGCACTGAAAGGATTTGCCAGAACAATAATAAGCACATTTCAGTAACTTAAAAATGAGTTTTAATCCATGACACTTGAATGTCTTTTTCTACTCACTCTTCATATTCACTCTTGTAGCCATTTTAGTTCTCCCTAAAGTCCATGGAAAATTAATTTTCAGTCCATGCCAAAGTTAATGTAATCAAGTAAATCAAGTACAATAATCTCTGGAGCAGCAGAATTTTTGTCCAAATTTCTCACTAGTGTTAAGATGCCTATCAACTGCTTCTGGCAATTGAAGGCATGACTGAGGTAGTGTAGGTCACTGTTGCTTGAATTGCCTTCACCCCAGCTGCACTTTTTTAATGGATCTTTTTCCTGTTTGCTTTTTTCTCTTCGTTGTGTGGGCTGAAGCTTACAGACTCAGTGTGAAAGATCCTACAGAGGTCTGACCCTGCTTTCCCACAAAGACCATGCACATTCATATATGCTACAATAACAATTTCTCTTTCACAATGACCCTGCTGAAGGACGAATGAACACAAAAAGAAAAATTAAAACCAAGATCCAATATAATAATCATGAGAATGAATCACCAGAGGAATTAGACACAGACATATTTTGCAGAATCAACCTAGATATTGGAAATTTGAAAAGGCAAATGCAATATTCACATGCAGAGTAGAGAAGGTGAGCTCCTGTGTGACCAGAGAGTTGGAGTGATGTAATCCAGAGATGTTACTATGGCAATCTTGAATATGCAGCAAATCTTTGTGGCCAGTTGCACTGTGGATCAACAGCTGGTGATGGATTAATGGAATATTTTCTCAATGGTTATTTCAAGTCATTTATTTTCTTTCTGCACAGTCTGAAAACTAAAACATTCAGACACCCTATATACTGAACTCCTTCACACACAGACATATTGGCTTTTCCTCCTATGGTGAAAAAAGCAACCTATCCCATACATTAGGCAAAAAACTAGCAAAAAGCTAGCTAACTGTTCTGAAAATTTCATAGCCTCCCTCCAAATAGTAACATACGTGCATGTACGGTGAAAGTAAATCTAACTTTAGAAGGGAATGCAATTCCTCAGTGATTTTCTAGCTCATTTACAGTTCAGTTTATTATCTTGAAACCTGGCAGATCATGGATCTAGAAGTATAGCTTTATTTCTCTGTATTGAGACTCGCTGTTATTTTGGGGCTAACCTGACAGCAACCTGCTTTATGTTGGAGTAGCTTCCTTAACAGGTATCAAATTTTCTGCCATTAAAGTGGAAAATATCAGCCCTGAGATGATTAATTGTCTCTTTTTGAACAAAGCGGGACTTAGGGGACAAGAGGAGCTGCTGGGTAGCCTACTTCCTTATACATCTACCTAGAGCAGAACAGAGGTGTTGGTTCTAGATGTACAGTGGTGGGTATGTGGGCTGGGAAAGATGATGGGGCAAAGGTTTTTTCTAACCACATCTAAGCCAGCTATGCCAAAATTAAATTGAGAAGGAAAAAAGCATCTGGAAAATTGCAGCAATTTAAAGCACAGTATTTTAGTGCAAGTCCAGAGGGATAGCAGGGATGTAGTGACATTTACCCATAGTTACAACATAGAGTTCCAACAAAAAGAAAAGGAACAATCTGCTCTCTGCCCTTGGCATGATAATTTGCCTTTTACCTTCTGCATTTTCATACATTAGTTTGAAAAGCAGAGGACCAAAACAATCAGCAACAGATGTTCCATACAATCAGTGTGGTACATGAATTCAGTTAGCATGCAAATTGTCGTCCCTGGGCTATTCATGTGGACTGCTGGGAAAACAGGCAGCCTGCTTTGCAAAAATAGATAGAAGAGGTATGATTAAAATGTCTGGATTCAATCACATGTTTAATCACCATCCCCTTTTTTATCTCAGCTACAGTGACTGGTAGCTATTATGACAAAAATTTGAAAATGTGCATGACACACAGTGGCACCCAGGAGCCTGATAGGTGGTCTGTGCTTGATCAAAGTGATCAAAGCTTAGTCCCATGTCTCCCTCTACTCCACAACACCACAACATCTTTAAATGCACAAAATATGATTTATAGGAGGGTGTGGTACACTTTCGTTCTTAAGCTAGCGTGTTATAAACTGCATCTCAGTTTTTCAGTGAAACCAATAAATCATGTTTCTTTCTCCTTACAGCAACAGCAAATGACTGTGTTGTCAACTCATAAATGGGTTATTAGGGATAATACGCAAGAACAGAGACTTCTAATCTGCCTACACACAAATGGTGGATAAATCCTAAGAAAAAATTTAGTGTATCTCAAAAAAAGCTTATTCAAACAATTCTGAAACTTAAGGGTCAGATAATAGCCATCTTCATGCTATTTTGGCACTTTCTTTCTAGTTGTGGACGGGTGCCAGAAGGGCAGGGAAAAGTAGGAAAAATTATAATCTTGATTTCTTCTTTTTAAAATCTAAGAAGTGGGTTAGTTAGGATTTTTGGCAATGATATATATTGTTTATTCATTGACTGATATGCCAAAAAAATAAGAGCAGCTCTGAGGGATGGACTGTGGAAATTTTACTCACTTTGATAAGTGCTTATTCATATGAAGAATTCTGCTGGTTTCATAGGCACTATTTTTGTGAGTTGCATAGTGTAGCTCAAAATTAACCCAAATTGGCTAGAAAAGGAAAATTGTCAAATGGGCTGAACACTGTTTAGAGGACGCTGTAAATCTGGGATCACCCTAAAAGGCAAAATATCAAGTAAGGGGAAATTCTCTAATGGGGTAAGCTGAGAATCAGATACAGTACGGTACTGTAATGATGAAGAAATTAAAGCAAGACTCAATTTAAAGGAAATTCCAGGGCACTACCAAATTGAGACAATTTACAAATATGAGCAAGATAAGCAGAATTTTTCTAAGTCTAGAGAAATTATCAGCCTGACTCAAAAGGTTAAAAAAGGATCTGATTTGGGAATATTCATGCTATGAAAGTAGAGGAGAGACTAATCTGAAAAACACAATTATCAGCAGAAATGTAGATAGCAGAAATGCCAAAGAGCAGAACTGAAGTGAAAGGAGGTGGCTCTATATCTGCTGAAGCCTGTACAGATGAACACAAGGTCATAATACTGGTTATACTCAGTCCATGTTTATAAATATACACAAATGGGAAGATTAGCAAGTGTTCATAGTTTTGAGAAACAAATGGTGTCTGAGATTATCATTCTTCATTGGGATTGTATGCTGGCCTTGATTAGCTCTGACTTTTACTGAAACTCCCTTTCATAGGTGAAGGGGCCTGAGAGGTACAGTGAATTCAACTCTCAGAGGATGAAGCTGGGTGGATGGTTTTTGAGAATTAAGCCTTCTCAAATAGAACATCTGATAATTCCTGTGTCCTTCCAATGTGCCTTGAACTATGACAACCCAGTGTCTCCCTGGAGTACAAAAGCAATACCCATGTGTCTTCCATTACAGAACGTGACAGAAAAATTCAAATACAGGGTAAAGAAGAGAGATCACAAGTAAATATAAAGAATCATGATACTGCCTGCTATATGTGCTATTACACAGCTGATGTGCTATAAAGACAGTGTTCACTCTGGTCTTGTAACAGCTCTGTTGACAATGGGAGGCTCATATTGTTGCTTAGAAATGAAAGGCTATAGCTGAGCCGTTTAGATTAAGAAGAAAGACTAAGAGCCATAACAAGAAAGGTAGCATATGCCAGTGGATCAGATGCAATTTGTATATTTTAACATTGAAACATTCTGTCCTGATTAAAGCTTAATTGGCCAAAACACTGACTCTGCAGACTTCTTGGCTACAATGAACACAAATATTTAAAATGCATAGTTCTTGATTAAAACAGTGACCATATACCACGACTAAAAGCACTAATATTTAAACAAAAAGGAAAGGAATGAAAATATTAAATGTTCCCAAGTTACCCAACTAAAATTGCAGTGATAATGATTCTGAGGTTGGTCGCTTTAAGTTATAATTTTTTTTCTTTATTAAAACAAAGAGAAATTAAGCACTCATTCTTTTGGGTTTTAAACTGATAGGTGCGCTGGACTTGTTCCTTTTGAAAACCACCTCTAAACTTATTTTTCATTCTTTTTATTTGTCAGGCAATTTCTGTAATTGCCTGTGTTCTCCAATATTGGACAACAAAACTTAAGAACAAAACTGAAAAAGAAACTCTCAGCTGCTGGCAAAATGATCTTTAGAAGTTTCAATGAATGGATTTTACTTTCTCCAAACACAGGTTTTACGAGTTTTTTATTGTCCATGTACCCATATGTGCAAACCTTTACTAGTCCTGCCTTTGGTACAGGGCATTTTGGACAACATGGTGGAAGATGGAAACAGCAAGCTAGTAGAGAAGTTAGCAGCTGTTACTCACAAAAGCTAATCAATTTTTCAAGTCTTCCCATTCGTTTCCATCAAGGAGTATATTAGCATCCTTTCCCCTGAAGTGACATGGCAGGACTTAGCTGTTCTTCTCACAGGCCCAGAAAACGATGCAATCTACATTCTAATTTGAGGTTTATTCACAAGAATGAGTCATGGTGTTAATTTCAGACGACGTTAAATTTCCCATCCTCCTTTCTCCTGAAGAATTGCTCATTTTGCAGGAACAGCTCTTGTCTTCTGGCAAGTCCCTGAAGTACAGAACTACATGGCTGTTGACCTAAAGTGTAGATACTACTGGACTAGCTCTCAGCACTGGAATTCAAAAGTGAGCCTGCCTGAAAAGTGAGCCTGCCTAATCACATACTTAATACGTGAAAGGCAATACTTGTTGCCTAGATACTTAATGAAAAAGACCTCGTAGTGAAGCAGCATTGCAGCCTGATGACCATTACAGCATATGCAGTCAAAGGCAGTAAGTCTTTACAGTTGTTAGTCCCTTAGGTTTTTTACATCTGAATTGCAGGCGGAACCCAACACACAATAACAATCAAACCACAGGAATAGAAAATAATTCCTCTCTCTGCTGGGTCAAGAAATCTTGCTGACAGTTTCACAGTGTACATTGGACAGTCGTATATTACCTTAAGTAGTGTTTTCTAGTTTGGGTAGAAGAAGGAAGCAAATACTCATTTATACAGAAGGAAGATTGAAAAGCAGGAAAGAAATGTACACAGCCCAGGAATTTGCAAATGTATTTTAAAACTCATTAAAACTCATTAAAAAGAAAAAAAAAAGAAATAAAAATCTTCCTCCAAAATCTCCAAAGTCTTCAAAGCCTAATTCTGCCATTTTTGTTGTTCAAAAGAATTTAAAATAAAAGATGTTAACACATACTCATTTGTTACATTAAAATGGCAACAACCCATTTTCAAAGCAGTAAGTTTCTAATGGGAGCCTATGGCTTGTAAAGCTTTTTGAGTAACTATTTAATCCTCAAAAATACTACTCCCCAAAACCAAACCTTTGTAGACAGGAACTTTCTGTAAAAGTCATATTTGACAACTACAGAAGAAAAATGCTTTGCCATGAGACACTAACATCTGTTTACTATATTAAATGTACAGTTCTCTGTGTTTTTATTACAAGATTTTTCCTTTAACAAGGCAGGTGGAGGAGCTTGCATATACAGCAAACCCTTTGCTGCAAAAACGTGTACATGATTCAGTGTAGAAATAGCATTATAGCTGGGGAAGATAGCAAATTCTTTTTCTAGGTGCTGCCCAGAGGCAGCGATAGGGTTATATTTGCTTCACTATTGCAGCAGTAGATGTAAAACTCAGTTGCCAGGACAGGAGATTTCCATGTGATATTTTTACTCTGCTAGTAGACCCTACCAATTTGAGAATTTTAAAAGAAACTCCGTAGCTAGAGATTATTTCTAAAATACATAGTTATCTCTGTGTGAAATCTCCTTCCTAGAAGTGTGGATGCCTGTGCTATGGAAGATCCTTTCTTATTGGTCTGACCAACTGATGGGCCACAGCTGGACTGGAAGTGAACTTCTGGGCCATCTTGATTATGCAGTCATGCACTTCAACACTTCCCTAAACAAATGGCATTTTAATGCAGGTCTGACATGAGATATTTGTAAACTACAACCAAATCCAGTTAATAATAAACATAGGTCCTCTTCTTGAACAATATTCTTTAAAGATATATTAAACAAGTAGTATATTTCAATCACTAAAGCTTTAAATATCCATAGAGATTATTTTCCTTAACCACAATACATGCTGTAATAATGTGAACAGCTTTTCCAACGAAATTTTTTTAAAATGCACTGTGCTGCCTAAAGATTCTTATTATTGGTGATCGCTGTGATACATCTATGAAATGTACCAAGAAGAAGACTGGAGTTTTGGAAAAGAAAAGAAAAAAAATAAAGGAAATGAAAACAAGAAAGAAGCAAAAATTGGAAAAGGAGAGGAGAGGAGCGGGGAATTGTACACATCATTAGTCTGCTAGGGATAATTTTAGACTAACTGGTGACAGAGTATATTGAATGTGGATTTAAGGCCAAATTCTCTGTTGAAGGAAATGGACAAAACTTCATTGATGACACTAGAGCATTAATCACTTCGTTGCAATGTTACCATTACCCGAACAAGACTAGCTTAGTGACTGGTATTTTAGACTGGCTATTTCTGTTTTAGAAGTTATTTATAAGAAACTTATCAGCTCTGAAGTGTTGGAAAATCCTGACTTCCTTCAGAGTCAAATGGATTTCATGGCAAAAGTTCAAAATTTATGATGCAAAATCCCAAGAGTTTAATAATAATAAAGTAAAATAAAAAATAATAAAATTAAAAAAAATAAAAATAACTTAAGATTCTTTCATGTGTTTTTTCCTGATCTTTTAGAGATGTGTTTGGAATACATCTCTGAGACAGTCTTCAAAACCAGAAGGTTTAAAAGTTGCTGTTTCTTTTAAACAAAAGTAGAGGCTCTCAAATAATCATCTGACCTAGAAGCAGGGCAGTGTAAAAAGGAACACCAGCTCTCATGAAGCCAAAAAAAAAAAAAAAAAGCAAAAAAATTTGGCAACTAAATAGGGAATT
>VZRW01011933.1:0-15500 GCA_013398125.1 Aegotheles bennettii | reverse complement strand
TTAGCTTAATTGCTTTTGAATGGAGAAGAAATTGATTAATCTGATTATCAGTTTTCATTCATTAGTAATTGATTATTTATGCACTTAAAGTATCCTTACTTTGAGTAATGGTATTTTAAATAATGATAGCTGTTATTCTTTTAGTTGGAAACTGTGACTAAAGGTTTCTTCCAGCACGCAGAGCCTGTGTTTTCTATTTTTTCTAGTATTAGGGAGATCTTTCCTCTTTTGTCATGTGCTGAAACACATGTTAAAAGTTTGTATCATCCATTTTTAATTTTCTGCAAAATAGGTACTTTGAATTACAGGTCCTCAAAAACTACAAAGAAAAAATAATTTATTGGTGTTGACTTTTTGTATTTCAATTAAGTAATAAAACATTGTTTAAGGGAACAATGTGATTCCATTTTCTCTGGTTACTTATTACATTTCTGTAGCCAGCCATCTCTTCCTTCACAATTTACCTCCTTCATCACTTAACTTTTTTGTGGTGCAGTCAGAACCACACTGCTTCTTTTTGAATGTTTTAAAATGTGTGATGATATGCTCCAAACTGGGATTTAGATGGAAAACATTCACTAATTGACCTGTTACAAGCTTCACCCTCATCTCCCCTTAGTCTGGAGACTGAAGGGCAGAGTGCATCTTAAAGAGCTGCATTTTTATGATGTGCTAAATCAGCATTTGGCAAGTGGGTGCTCTTACTCTATACCCGCAATACAGAAAGGTCCCAGTACAGCACTGATGCTGATTTATGCCATGACTCTACAGACAGTAACAACTTCTAACCACAAAGCAGGAATGTGATGTCTGCTTGATGTTCCAAAATCTGTCGTATCTGGATGTTCTTTGGGGTGTCAATCAGTCTCTCTTTTTACTTGTCCTTCAAATCATTTATTTGCACAGTTTGTTGATGTGGCAGAAAGAGAGTTTACAGTAAACTCAATCTACTAGTGGGATTAGGCCAGTGAGCAAATAGATACAGAAAGACAGATTCACATGGATACGTGCTTCTCAGAATATCCTTACAGTTCATCATGACTTGGTAGCAACACTCAGACCTGCAGCGAAATGGCTAAGCACATTGTCTTGGTTTCACCAGGACAAGATCGCAGACCAGCCATGCAAGACAGACCATTAGTAGCCCTGAGATACTGGGTAATAGAGCAACTGCTACTGTTTAGCCCTGGAGACGGGCTAAATATAGATACACATGCACACACCTTTCCAGGAAAGCAATGACTTCTCTGAATAATGACCAGAAGACACCAGCTGTACCAGTGCATACAATGTGTTAGAAACGGAAACAGACTCTGCAGGACTAAGATAGCTGTAGTTGGTGGACCATTTATGAAGTGTAGTGATATTTGCTTTTGTTTATTAGGTTGAAAAGACAGCTGCTTCCAGCATTCCAATTCTTTTGTTTCATGGTTTTTACTAAGGGTCCTAGCACAAAAGGCGATGGCAAGCCAGTCACCCCCTTGCATCGCTTCCCCAGCAGCCTGCCCTCTGCATCAATGTTGATGACCAGGGCTCGAACAGAAGAGATGATGGTAGTATATGAAGCTGCTTTCAGCATCTTAGGTTATTGCCTCTGCTAGGAATGTCTTGCTGATATCCATAGTGGTATCACGTTTGAGTGCAGACATGGTGATACTGGGATAATTGCAAGTATATGGCTATAACTCTTTGCTACCTGAGGAAGTTATCACCAGTCCTGATCATATTCCTAATCAAATGGTCAGAAAACAATTGAAGTGCCTGGGCAACCTAATAGTTGTGCTACTTTTAAAATAGTCTTCTATAAAAGGCTGTACCATCACTGACCTTGTTCTTCTGTGTGACCAAGCTAAATATAGTAAGGCTAGATTAAGCCAAAACAGAAGTTTCTGTGTAGTTTCTTGCACCTGATTAACAACATGTCTTTAAAATAATAACTGAAGCTCAACCAGCACTTTTTTTCATGCCTGGAAAATCTAAGTTTTAGCTGTTACAGGTGCTAGGACAGAGAAGATAGCTCCTCAAAACTCAAAAGTTTGGCTTTAAATATATTTCCTACTTCACACTGTAGTTATTTGATTTGCATAGAGTCTTCTTTTATCAGCTTTTGTTGGAAGCAAATAATTTTCATTCTGATCAAACTTAAGTAAACATATTCAGAGCACAGGAAAAAATCTCTGCTCAGATCCAAGCTTTCTAACTGAGAGTGCTCAAATCTAGCGATTTGATCTTGTGCCCACTTCTAGGGTACACAGTGGTATTTATCACGACAGCTTTTTTTAAAAAAACTTCTTTCCAGTATTTTATCCTTAAAATAAAGTTACTGTGATTTAAAAGCAAGGTTTTCCAGTTTTTTCATCTAGGAGATGTAAAAGATTGTATCTGAATAAGAAGAGAAGCCTCATAGAATCATAGAATGGTTTGGGTTGGAAAGGACCTTAAAGATACCTAGTTCCAAACCCCTGCCATAGACAGGGACATCTCCAACTAGACCAGGTTGTTCCAAGCCCCATCCAACCTGGCCTTCAACACTTCCAGGGAGGGGGCAACCACAGCTTCCCTGGGCAACCTGTGCCAGTGTCTCACCACCCTCACAGGAAATAATTTCCTCCTAATACCCAATCTAAATCTACCATCTTATAGTTTGAAACAGCTCCCCCTTGTCCTATCACTCCATGTTCTCCTAAAAAGTCCCTCTCCAGCTTTCCTGTAGGCCCCTTCAAGTACTGGAAGGCTGCTAGAAAGTAACCCCAGAGCCTTCTCTTCCTCAGGCGGAACAACCCCAGCTCTCTCAGCCTGTCTTCATAGGAGAGGTGTTCCAGCCCTTTGATCACCTTCATGGCCCTCCTCTGGACTTGCTCCAACATCTCCATGTCCATCTTATGTTGGGGTACTCCAGAACTGGATACAGTACTCCAGCTGGGGTCTCAGAAGAGTGGAGTAGAGGGGGAGAATAACCTCCCTCAACCTGCTGGTCAAGCTTCTTTTGATGCATCCCAGGATACAGTTGGCTTTCTGGGCTGCAAGCACACACTGATGGCCCATGTTGATTAAATTACTTTCTTTAGAGAAAGAACTGTTGTGTAAACAGATGCTTTGAGAGTGAAAAACTATATTTTTTTAATATAAAATAAGTAGATTTTCCCCCTTTCTTTGTGTTCTGTCATACCTACTCTTCTCTCTTCAGTGTTACTGGAAAGATCTCACTGTGCACTGTGACTGTTACAGAATGGTCTCCTCTTCCTAAAATATCTCCCAGGTCACTTTGAAGTCCATCATGCAATCAAAAATAGATGTACTTACTCTGTGCTTGCAGATTTTTCCATTTAAAAGGAAAAGAATTTGCTGTATGTATGCATGCTCAAAGTCAGAGACCAAAAAGCCTGGCTCGTGTTTTGAGAACCCTTAAGGTAAATTGTTATTTTTAAACAGTCCTGGCCTTCATAGAGACTGCTGAATTCCCAAAGAAAACTCATTAAAACCTCTGCCAAAGCTTTTCAGTGACCTCTAGCTGCTTCCTGAATCACCTCAGACTCTGCTAACACACAGGGTATTATCTGCCTCTCCAGCAGATTTGTAAAAAGCATCACTCTTTTGCTTATTCAATGCTGATCACAAGATTGGGTACCAAAAATAAGAGATTGCTCCAACAGTCATCAACTCTGTGTGCTGATATCTAAACAAAAAGTGAGTTTGACTTTCATATAGCTGAAAACCTTAGAAATCTCTAAGTAATTTAAAAATACCATGAGTTGACTAGTCAGAATTCACTAGCCAGACATAAAAAGGGTAACCAGTAAAACTGAACACCCATTCTCCTTTCTTCTCTCCACAGATACTGTTCTCCCCATCCCACAGAGCTGTATTTCCAGTGGGCCAACCCAGAACTCTTTGGTCAAGTTGGTAGTATGGACTTAAAAATCCCCATCAAAACCCATATTCATAATCCTATTTGTTTCAGCTCATTTCCTTTGAGGTCAGAAGTCAGTAAGAGGTCCAAGGAGCTGGTTTAAACAGCCTTTAAAGGTTTAAAGGTTCCCCAAATTTCTTTAATTGGGTCAACTTCAGTCTGTTCTCAGTCAGGAAAAAAACAAACAAAACTCAAAGACCAGAACATGGGTAAGACAAGAAACTCATATAGAGACAATTGACTGAGATGAATTTCAAAACAGAGATGGTGAAAGACTTTTTTTTTTTTCTTCTTCTTTTTTTTTTTTTTCCTAAAAGAAACAACTGGAATGACAACAGAGTGAGGCAAGTTCCTGGCCAGATTTTAGGTTCAAATTTTCTCCTTATATAGCTAAAGCTTATTAAACCATACATCTGTCTTTGGGTAATGGGGTACATTAAGTGTACACTGAATGTTGAAAAAGCCGGGTTAATTTATTTTCACAAAATATTTTGTGAGACTGCTCTTGCTTATATGGAAATGTCAGTAAATACCTTTCCTTCAAATTTTATCCTTTCTTCCTTTTCTCCTTAAAATGAAAGCACTTTAAGAGTCTGCCTTCCAAATTCTTTAATATTATCACATAAAAAAAAACATGCCAAGAAATTTATATTTTCTGCTCTTCTGAATAGCAAACCAGGCAATATTTATTACCTGATACATTTGTTATTCTGTCCATCTGGTCTTGTACATATAAACTAGCCATAAAAATGAAGCAAATTCTCTGAGGTGAATGGAAGATTTTAAAACCTGCTTACCCTCATACACCTTTAAAAAAATTATTTACTTCCAAAGTTCCAAACATAAAAATCCTAGTTAAAATGCAGTTTCCAAAACCACAGCTGGCAAGGTGGCAATGATAAGCAGAATGAAGTGACAATAAAAGTTACAATGAGATTAAATATTGCATAAGAAATAGGCAGGGGGAAAAGTATTTCTAGGTGCCAAAATACCTGCCAAGTAACAGAATATACTTCAGCTGTGTTGAATTTGAACAATTTCCCATTGTATCACATCATCCATTTCTAGGCCACCTATAATTTTCAAGTTGGCTTGTGAAGTAAAGCACACAACAACTCAGTAAAATTGAGTAATTCCCTGGAAACCTTTTCAGTTCCTTCCCTCTTCCTTCCCCCTTGCTGTTCTCCTTTAGAAAACAAGGAAACGAAACAAATTTAGAGCCATGTTTTTGAGAAATGAATATCAAGTTTTAAAGACCTGCCACCTGTACTTTTTTTTTTTAGGTTCACAGAATTATATTTACTGCAGTAGTTTCAATAGTTGCCATTTGAAGCCCCAAAAAATCACGGTAGAATCAAATTGCAGAGTGTTAAAGGTGGTCTGCATGGGGGGCTGAACGCTGAAATATTTATAACCAGCAAAACTTCATATCTACTAAAGTATTTTCATTTGATGATTTAAACTATTGTTAAATGTTTATAGTGGACAAGAGGATTATTTCTACCGATTGTTCCTACTATTCCTTTCACCCTTGTTTGAGTCTTTATGTATTCTCATCGTAATGGCACTGGAGGCTGAACCACTTCTAATGGCTGTGAACTGCAGGTAATTCACTGAGAGCACTGGGAGAGATGAAATGCTAAGAATCACACAAGGAGTAAAAGAAAAGGAAAAAAAAATCCCTCTTTGGGAACTTGCAATTAGCTTGCTTTAATAAATGCTCACCTGATGGTTATTGTGTACTGATGGCGGTGTTTTCCGAGAGATTTGGCACTGTTGTGCTAGAAGCTACTGGGAAGTGTTGTTCTTTGGTTCAGTCTAGTGAGATTTCAGCCTGGAAAGCAGTGAGTCACAGGATGGCAGGGAGGGAATGGGCTCTTACACTAATACCACAACACCGCTCTACCAGTACATGAGCATTTGAAGGTTAGTTACACTGAATTGGTGCTCATACTCAGGAAATGCCATCAAGGTGCAGAGACCGTGAGCAATTTCAGTTAAGCGCCAGTGGGAGAGTAGCCAGGAGCTGCTGTTAAAATGATAGCCACAGTGATTTGCTGACATACGTCTCTGCTTCATCTGACTAAAAAGCTCTCCATCTCCATTTTCCAGGCTGCGTGCATGTGTGCTGCAGGTACAAAGAGCAATGAACCAAAGGGCCAGTGCCAGACCTTACGCCTGGGAAGTCTCTTCAAGCCTGTAACCTTTCCCCTCCTTCAAGTCCCTCCTGAAAACTCATCTCTCACTAACATATGTATTAAATTACAGGCGGATAATAGCCCAGCAGGTTGAGAGCTATCTAGGAATGGTGTGCATCAGGGCTGTTCAGCTGGAAGGTCACAGAGACAGCACTGTGCATCAGTTCCCTCTTCAACACGTACCCCAAACACCTGTGAAGGCTTTTACGGCTTTGAGCTGAGCCTCTGCCATATAGTCATGCTTCCAGATAAGAGCATGACCAGCTCTCAGGAGCTTTCTGGAAAGCCCTGCGCCATTAGCAGGGACACCTCCCACCAGACCAGGTTGCTCAAAGCCCCATCCAACCTGGCTTTGAACACTGCCAGGGAGGGGGCAGCCAAAACTGGCAACCTTTGCCAGTGTCTCACTAATCTTATATAACTTTTGCTGGCTGAGTAGTTCCTATTTATTTGGGTCAAGAACTATCACCATTTATAATGGCGCAACAGGCTGGTTGCTATTTTCTCTCTTTTTTTTTTTCCAACTGGAAAAATTTTTGCATGGCAAGTGGCATGTGTAAGTGTAGAGGGTAACAACACAAAAGGGTAAAGAAAAGGTGTACCTGTGCAGTTCTTCACAGCACTGAAGTGAAAATAGTTAAGCCCAGAGTCTCTTGTTAAATGTATAACTGTGTCATACAGCTTCATAACTGTAACCAGTCCAAATGAAGGACCTAAGCCGTCTTTTACCGCTGTTTCTGCCACCATCATTTTACATGTTTACTTTTAAATAATCACATCTCCTTTCTTCACCCAAGACTGGAGGCACCTTATAAACACATTCAGAGACTGCTTCTGTTAGTTGGACAATTATGCTTTCAATGTAGTAAGGACACTACATGTTTGGGAAAGGGTGAATTTAATATCCTACACTCTAATTTCCCTGCTCCAGAAATGAATCCCCAAAGATTACACCCAAATCATTGGCAATTGACTGGATTTTTGTATCTGTATTAATGTCAAAAAGAGTCAAGTTAAATAAATACTTGAATTCTGTATTTGCTCCAGTTTTTGGTTCATTGATGAGACATAATCTCCAACAGTACTGATTTTCTGGAATGTTGTTTTCTGTTTCCTTTGCTAACTTGATTAGACTTACTGTTCTGACCAGGAGAAACTAGAGCTTGGGGTTTGAATAGAGAAGTGTCCAGTTTAGGTTGATCCATTTTGAAAAAAATCTCCTGCTCTAATTAAACTTAAAATGAGAAAACTCCAAGCTGTTGAAAAAAAGTTGTATTTTGCTGTACTGCTTCTCATCTCACAGAAGTATGATGTAATGACAGAATTTTGTCAATTAAAGTATTTTTCTTAAATACAGTAATTTTATGAATAATATGTAATTATTTGGGGAAAAAATTAAGAATGAAAACTCAGAAGTTTTTTTACTAAAAACGTGAAACATAATTTAGTTCCTGAATTTCATTTAAAGTTATTGTGTGAATTGAAACACTTTGGGAAATGCTTATTAATAATACCTTAAATGCTTAGTAATAATCTTTCTACACAACAGTAGAGTGGAGTCCAAGTAGTTTCAATATTCTTCACATTTGCCATGAGGGTAGAGGGCTGAGCTCTTAATACATGGAACTTCATGGAGATAGGCAATTTTCCAAAATATTAATATAAATCCCATTTTAACAAGGGGTAACTGAGCAATACAGGCTGTATTAGTAACATGCAGAACAAAATATTATGAGGAAAAATGTATTAGGCTTTAAATCACCAGCTCTTGTCAAGGCCGTGTAAGCTTTATAGTAAAACAAAAATAGCACTTGCATTTTAGGTAGTGAATACGAATTTACCTATTTTTGTTTGGCTGTATCTTTCAAAGGTAATATCACTTGCACTGGTTCAGGGTAAGATTAATACTCATCCAGCTGTTTGATTTCAAAACTTTACTATAGACATACAGCTATATGATCTTAAATTAAATGGGATTATTTTGGGAATATGGATTATTGCATGTGGTATCAGGAGCAAGGGGATCTGAATCTGAACTCTGCTTCTGCAGTTAGAAGTCAGAAAGAAAATGGAATCAGGAGTTTTACTACACAGAACTAATGCCTCAATAGTATTTAAAACTGCAAATGCAATATTTAGTTCTTGGATAGACTTTGCATGTTATGTTAAAGTAATTTACCCCTACGCACCATGCTCTATATTGTCACTTGATGCATCCTTATTACTTCTCCAGGTATTAAAGGGGTATGATATGTTTTCATTTCATTAATCCTCTCTCAGGGGGCGGTGATGAGTTCATCCAACTCTCTACTCTCAAGACTGAAAATTCTTTTCAATTAAAAAATCATCTCCACAGATGGTACTGGCATTAGCAACAGCCCTTTCTGTCTACAACAACAAATATTGAGATATTTCAGGAATTACCCTATAAATCACTGGGCATGGAATGATCTTCAGGATTATAAAAAAAGAAAAGGCTACCAGAAGTTAAGATGTTGAGAATCTGGCCCATATGGTTTATAGTCTCTTCGATGTATCAGTTTCATCACTGTGTCTGGACAATTTAATTGCATGTTAAGGTGAAATATAGTGAAAAATTTAACAAAGCTATTAACTGCAAATATGTTATCCAAAACATTAGGATCACAAAGGTGATAATAGAAATGGTTTAAACTCAGGGAAAATTCTCTGTTAAAGGAGATTAAAGAGACCATTTATTGAATAGGATGGATTTCTTCCAACCCCCTATGTGCAGAAAGCATGCAATGCGTGAATAATTCATCCAGAAATTCTATCATGAAGTTGTATCAGTTTCCACAGTAAAACCTGGCTGTGGAGGAGGAAAATACATCAACATCTGTGACAGGCCCTATGAAGAGACAGTTGCAAAGCCTTTCAGGCACCAGGAGCAAACCAAAATATAATAAATTCACTAAGTGTCAAATTTGTGTCGGCTGAATAATGACACCATATGTCTGGGTTGCTGTGTCACTGCAGGCTGCTCCACAAAAGCAGCCCCCACGCCTCCTGTTCTCACCAACCCTCCTCCCCAGCCCCCTCCCACGGCTTTATAAAGTGTGCGTTGGCAGGGGAAGTGCTTCAGCTACCGTTTTCTACCCAGAAGATGGATAGAGACCCACTTGATAAATATGACTCTTGGCTGTTCTTTTAAATCGGAGCTCAACCATGTCTCTTTATCCCCATCTAAAGCTAGGTGAAATGGTCGCTTCCAGTCCAACGTAAGCTCTCTAATTTATTGTTTGATGAAATGGAGGCATCCAGCCCCGAAAGCATGGTTAGCATTCCAGAAGAGGTTTTCTCTCCTCAGCCTGAGGGGAATGAAACAAAGCTTGAAACAAAGCTTAAAACTGCAGCCGAAGCCGCCTGACTGGGCTGGTGGCAAACCATTGCTACTCTGCAGGAGAGGCTCTTTTTTGGATGTAGTGATCTTCCCTGCAGTGAATAAAGCCAATAAAGTCTGGTACAGTGCTTGTGCCCCAGAAAAAGGTGCTGACTGCACTGTTCCCACTGTCTGATCCCTGCTGGCAACTGCTAGACAAATAAAACAGGGGAAAGGAAAGGGGTGGGGGGTGGAGGGAGCAGCAAGTTTTATGTGTTAGATTGGGTTTGCTTTGCATTGAAAACCAGGGACAAAGAGAGAGATCATTTCCCTGAACTGTCTGTGCTGACAGGTGAAATCACTCCAGATGACATATTTGACTCAAATCCTTGGAAAAGCACCTGAACATCTCTCCAAGTTCTGCTTCAAACCTCAGTTCTACTACAAACTTCCTCACAAGCTGCCAACTTGCATTTTGTTTTAGAAAGCTCTAGTTTTGGCATCAAGAGTCTCCCCGCTCTAATGCTGTGATTACTGTTCCTCTTCCCACAATCAGCTCACCCTTGTTGGAAGCTTTTGCAATTTTGTATTTCATAAAACTCAATTTAAGAACTGGAAGTAAAAGATTTTTTGAGCATCCTGAAGATGATCCAGGGAAAATAAACAGAGCCCTGGTTATTGTGGAACAGCTAGCATATTACATGGGCTGATGACAGAGATGATTATGAGCTCTTAAGAGGATATCAACAAGTCTTAACCTCCCTTGAAAAGTAGAAGAATATTGAATAAACAAACTGTGACATCAGTTAGACTAAAACTTTTTAATTTCAGCAAAGTTAAACAAGTGTGAACCTATGCAGGAAGGAAGAAAAAGCTAATGGGAAATTTTGCTACCCAGGAAAATTCTCTATTTTTGACATCTGGTCAGTGAAAATAATCCATAAATCCCTAAATACACTTGCTCTGGAGAAAGTGAAACAAAGTATGTAGAAGAAAGAAAAAGAGAAACAGTGATTAGAACAAGTGAACTCCACTGTGGGTTGTTCAGTTACAGATATCTATCTGTCATCATTGTTTTTATGAACATCAGAATCAATGACAAGGCTGCCAATAAAAAGAGGGGAAAATGAAACCACGTCTTTAAAATAGAGAGGAAATGTATATGTATATCTGCCCTTGTACATTATATCTGCAGGCTGTCAAGCTAACATACACATGGAAAATGAAAACCAGAATGACCTCTAAGGCGGTCATGAAAATGCAGAGGACAAAGTCAAACCAGGATTGTTTGGGCTTGTGCTTTTTGCTCATTTAATGAAGAACTAGAGACATCTGAAAAAACTTTGATTGCAAAAAAAAAACTCAAAGAATTTTCATATTTGGCTGAAAATAAACTTATAATTTGGAATGAACAACGTTTTGGACAGAAGTAGGCCCTTGTTGGTTATTGAAGGGCTGGCAGATGGCTTTTGTTGACTGATTTTTTTGTGACTGATCAGAGAGATTAATAAACTACCTTACTAAGAAACTATCTGGGCATTTTTTTTATAATTAAAAAAATTCAATTCTTGTCAAGATCTTTTGGAGTGTCCAGTGGAAAAAGTGGTCATTTTAGGAGACAGGACATGAACAGGTATGGCTAATGAATTCTAGCAAGTTAAAAAACCTTCTGCTTTGTACCCATCAGGCAATTCCAAAGATATACCTCTTAGATATAAGCAAATGTCAGGCTGAATAGTGAAAGACTAAAAGGGCGTGTTTTATAATCTCATTTTTACAAAGAAATTTTGTGGGTGCAGGTATGTAAAAAAGAGTGGTCAGATTTTGTCACACTGATTTGAAGTATTCCAGGTGAAGCATCAGGGATCTCTATACACTTGAAAAGTCAATAAATTTGATTTCTGTAAGCTTTACTACAGGCAAGGCTTACAGCTTGATTTCTCTAAGTCTTTGTGTCCGTAAGACTTGACTATGAAATGGACATAGTAGCAGTTTTGAATACAGTTAGTTCATGTTTCAGCTTGAACTAATTTAACACTTGATAATTTTAGGTTTGACACCAGAAGTAGTAATTTCTTCTTAGACACTTTATCTGTCTTCTGCCAGCCTCACTCAGCTCTACCTGGTCCTTTCTGCCCCTTTGATCTGCTTCTTTCTCTCCTTTAGCTCCCACCTCAGTTTCTACAAGAACCTTCTCATTTTCTCTCCCAGTGCTTCTGCTTACACTGAGATGATAGAGGTTAACCAGCTGTTCCTGTACCACCTCCTCTTCTTCTCTCTGCTCCTTGTCTTGGTCTATATTCATTGTCTATAGCACTGGGGTCCTAAACATGACAGCAGCCTTTAGTGTAAAACACAACACGTTTCAAATAAGTATCAAAAGCTGAAGAAAAAGAATTATTATTTTCTAACTATAAAAACTCTCAAAAGAGCCAAATGGAGTGACCTTCTCTTCTAAACTGTTGCTGTTGACTCTTTTAGAATATAGTCATGAAAGTGGAGCTGATATGAGGGAACCCGCTGCTCTTGGGAAGAGTAGAAACAGTTGGAGAGATATGGGGAAATGTATCTGTGAAAGTGACCTTTACCCCTGGAACAAAGTGCTTTTTGATGCATAAATCTCAAGGAGGCAGAAGCAGAAGGGGCTTTAGCTGCTGATTAAACTCTCTTTTTCAGTAATAGTGAGACCAGACAGAAAAAAAGGGCTGAGAGATGCTTACTTAAGAGGTACTAAAAAATCCTTTGAATGAAAAAGAGTCCCCAGAAAGTCTCACTATGCTACATTTAGCTGAGAAAAATTGCTAACGGATCTACTAAATTTGTATATTTATTTATTTTTTAGAGCAGATGTAGTCTAAACTGCCCCATGACAATAGCAGGCTGATCTGTATCCTTCTCAACTGTTTTAGGGTTTTATACAGTTAAAGAGTATTCAGGAGAAACCATGGGAATTTTACGGTACTGAGATCAAGCCGTGTGAAAGTGGCTATACATCTCCACAAATATTACAAAACTCAGGATCCCAGGAGACTCATTTTGCACTTAAAACTGACACATGAAATTTTGTGAGCATGAGATTTTGAGCAAAAGTGATCCATTTTCTTCAGTGGGCTGCGTACAAAGAAAAGCCTCCACACATCCTAGTGGCCCTGCTAGCTGATTATCTAATTTAGGAAGGCTCTTAACTACTGTATCCCTAACCCTGGTGTAACAAATCAGAGGCAGCAGCAGCTTTCTGGGAACTGTATCATTGCCTTTACTCCCTGTCAAATTCCTCACAGACTTTCAAAGCTGATGCAGTCAGTCTTAGATATTTTACCTGCATTGAGACTTTATTTTTGTGCATGCCAAGACATCTGCAAATACAGAGTTAATGGTAGGACTGGAGACCTTGACATTAGCTTTGGTTCACTACTGAATGTCTGTACTGAGGTGGAGATTCTACATAAATAGTCAAGAAAACAAATGAAAACACCAGTAAGATGAATGCTAGCATTTTAATTTGCTTGGCACTAAATGAAACATGGAAATATGATTGTAATGGAATGTATTATGCAGTCATCTCAAGTGAAATACAAGAGTTCCTGTCTATATAAGTCAAGGGAATTAAAGAAGTTAGTAGCCTGGAACAAAGAAGAGCCTAATCCAGCCAGAGAGGCTTTAGACCCTTGATGTGACAAGAGTATTTTCTGGTCACTATCTTTCACCTTAAAAAATTATGTGAATGGAATGTGAAAATACTGTAAAATGCAACAAAATTTTTATCTCTACAATAAGTATTCAGATCAAGTCTGTGGTTTTAGACAATCTATATCCCACTTCTAAGAACATGAGGCTAAAGGACACATGAAATTCATAAGGTAACTCAGACAACCAAGATTGCACTGGGAATCGCAGCAGGTGACACCAACTGTTTCATGGGCTGAAATATTTTCAGGACAAACAGACTGAAACTTTACTGGTGTTGAGATATGACATACTAAAGCCACTAGTATTTCTCTTTGATGGCAATTCCAGATCTGAAGAATTGTTTCTAGAGGGGTAATACGTTTTTGTGGAAACTCTGCACTTGGAGAAAAGGGAAAGGGAAAAGGAAAGAGAAAGGGGAAAAAGGGGAAGGAAAGATCTTCTATTAACAGAAACTTTTCTACTATTTTGATCTGTTGTTTAGATGAATGTACTGATTATTTGTTATGACTGATATCCCATCTCCAAAAGTCTTCTTAGTACAAGGTCTATCTCTTTCACAAATGTATTAAAAACCCGATTTCTGGTCCTTAGGCAGAGACAGAGATGTAAAACAGAAAGTTAAAATCACTATATGGTCATCTGGTCTATTTTTTTCAGAGTGCATTTGATTTATACTGTATTTATATTTAAATAGCTTCAATTTCATACTCAATGTAAAAAAATGAAAAGAAGAATGACTATATGTTATATATAGCAGCACTGTTGCTTGCAGCAATTCTAACGGCTTGGTGGGCTACTACGGTGACAAGTGCAATGGACCAATTCAAACAGAACATACTGATCCTGCCAATTTCCAGTAAACCAAATGTTGAGCTCCAATTTAACAAACCGTTGTGTATACCCTTGCCTATCAGAAGTTGTCCCTGAGGTTTTGTTAGAGTATTTCCTGATTTTGCTTCTTTACATTTTTCTGAGGGTTCTGTTTGTCATTTTGCCCTAAATTGCAATTTTCTTCTTAGAATCATAGAATAATTTATGTTGAGAAAGATTCTTAAGATCATCTCTTTGCTCTTTATGTTCCTTCTCTTTTCAGTCTAGATTGCAAATGTCACTCCCCATTCCCAGATTATTGGATTATTCATAGGAAGTGTCAATGAATAATTACAGACTTTGATCATCCAAGCTAAACAATACAAAACCTTTTTTTAAAATCTATTCTCATGATGAGATCTCAGCAAATCCAAGATTATGTTTATTGAAATATGTAACATTATTATAACAGAAAATAAACAAATGGAGTATATGCATATGGAATTTATGGTTGTCATGTTAGCGAATCTAAAACATTGAAAATTAATATCCAAAGCATTGTTAAGCTGAACACCTCCCCTGCCAATTTTACTTAGATATTGTTTGCACTGTCAAAGAAATCAAATATCTTTCAAGGATCTTCTAAAAATTAGACTTTACTTTTTGGTTTTAAATAGATGTTTAAAGTCTTTGATTCAGAGTTGACCTCTGTTTTACCTGTAGCAAGAGCAGAAAACCTGCATGGACCAGAAATCGCCTCTAGGCTTCAAACCTGCAGCCTCAAAAACCACTAAATGAGTTTCTTTTTCTTTCACACATCCCTTCTGCACAGCAAAATATCTAAAGTTATGCCAGAAACATAAAGAAGATGAGCTACTTCGTAAATTCCTGGCTACCGATGGTCCCCCTGGAGTCACAAGCCCATTGTTTACCTTTTCGTTTGAAGCCTGGGAAAAAATATATCAAAGTATTTCAGGATGCCAGAACTTTGCACACACAGACACTGGCATTGTGACAGGAAATCCAGATGAGAAAAGATGTCTAGGCTTAAATATCACACTCTCCCCTGATCTCTTCTTGGGAACTTGAAAGTTCGCCTGCTTCAGGGTAATGATTATAAAATCTTGCACAGAAATGGAAGCACTGTATGACTAACCTACTCTTCCTTTCATGAACCTGCTGGGCCTGACATCTCCTGGCATTTCATGACCCAAACTGCAAGGGAAAAAGACCTGAAATAGGCCCATTTGTTTTCCTGTCCATGTTCTTCTCTTCCTTATGGTTAGCCATTGTCCAGCGGAGAAAAGAGCACCGCTTGACAGCACATACTTTGCTGCACAGCAGACAAAGTGAGTAATTTTCTAGGGCCACATATTGATTTGCTGAATGGACATAGATCCATAAACTCACCATAAACTGCAAAGCTCTACTAGTAGAAATCCTAGCAATAACAAATGTCATTTTTTTCAAGAAGACATTCCATTTTCCTCTGACCTTCCAACTACTGCTTTCTACTCTCTACATACTACATGCGGTCTAAAGGTTATGATCT
>VZRW01011929.1:29662-168099 GCA_013398125.1 Aegotheles bennettii | reverse complement strand
TGTCACATTGGACAACCTCCAATCCTCTGGGACCTGCCCACTAGACCAGGACTGCTGATAAATGATGGAGAGTGGTTTGGTGAGCTGCTCTGCCAGCTCCTTCAGCACTCGAGTGGAACCCATCTGGCCCCATAGACTTGTGTATGTCTAAGTGGAGCAGTTAGTCTCGAACCACTTCCTCCTGGATTATGGGGACTTCAATCAGATCCCCATCTTTGTCATCCAGCTCAGGGGACTGAGTACCCTGAGGATGGCTGGTTTGACTATTAAAGACTGAGACAAAGGTGACATTAAGTAGCTCAGCCTTTGCCTCATCCTTGGTCACTAGGTTTCCCCTGGTATCCAGTAAAGGATGAAGGTTCTCCCTGACCCTTCTTTTATTGTTAATATATTTGTAAAAATATTTTTCATTATCTTTTATGGCAGTGGCCAGATTCAGTTCCAGCTGTGCCTTTGCATTTCTAAATTTCTCCCTGATAACCTAACCATATCCTTGTACTCCTCATGGATTGACAGTCCCTTCATCCACAGGTGATAGATTCTTTTTTTTTTCCTGTGTTCCAGCAGTATCTCCCTGTTTAGCCAGGCTGGTCTTCTTCCCCGCCAGTTCAACTTTCAGCACTTGGGGATTGTCTGCTACTGCATCTTTCTTGTGACTTTAGCCCAGCTGATGCATGATCTGGTGATTTATTGAAAGCTCTGGTTTCTGGACTCAAATGAATCTACATTTTTTGGAAATTGTCTTTGGCCTGGGATTGTTGGAAGAAAAATC
Source organism: Aegotheles bennettii (assembly GCA_013398125.1). Taxonomy (NCBI): domain Eukaryota; kingdom Metazoa; phylum Chordata; class Aves; order Caprimulgiformes; family Aegothelidae; genus Aegotheles; species Aegotheles bennettii. The sequence continues at coordinate 167,327 of VZRW01011929.1, read as the reverse complement.
TCTGAATTCTAAACTAGATGTATTTTTAAGATGCAAAGCCCAAAAGAGAAATAAAAAGGCAAGATTTATATTTTTTTTTACCCACCTTATAAACTTTTGAATCAGACTAAATTATTTATTTATTTATTTATTTGTAAGAGGTATATGTTCTCCTTTTTGGAATCTGCCTCTCCCCTCTCACATGTATGAGTAAGTAAAGAATGACTGGAAAACACTGGTAAAGGGTACTGGGAACAACCTTTGGATACATCCAAAGTGAAAAGTGAAAAGTAAAAGTAAGAAAAACATTTAGAGAGGAGATTTTAATGACTAAATAGATACCCGCATATGTGCAAAGTAGGGCAGGTAAGGCAAGGAATGTCTGTATATCACAATGTAATGCCATGCAGAAAGACATAAAATCACTTTAAAGAATCTAGCTCACATTATATTAATACATTGGACCCCATAGAATGGAGTTCAGCATCTCGTAATTTACCCTGCCAAGAAGTTAAATGAGTTAGCTGAGGCTGAGAGATGTATTTCTGCACTGCTCTGCAGAACAGGCATCCGCAGACTAGCATGTTACCGTTTGGTTATGAGGCCTTTATTTGTACAAATTACACCTCATTTCTTGCACGTATTCTCTTGTTGGCATTGGTGTCCCAAGCCTGAATTGCCACACTGCAATGATGGTGTGAAAATGTCAGCACTCAGCCTGATTCCTCCCACCTTGTCTGTTTTATCTGAACAGTTGTTTGGCTAGCTGTAACTAAGGGAAATGCACAGCTGGCTTTAACAAGGATTTACAAACCTCAGGTTGCACTATAGCTTGCTTATCTTGGTCCAGACTGGCATAAAACTGAATATTAACGTTCTGGTGGCATTATTCTGGTGAATTTCTTCAATGAGGTTTGGAAGTGGGCTTGCAGGGAAAAGCTACTTGAATGGTTATTTATATTTCAAGTACAGTATGGCTCATCTGTCTAAGCTTGTGCTGTAGCTCTGTGCTTTGGGTCAGGGATAGGTACTAAAGAAAGCAGTGTTAGAAGCCCTTATGCACATCAATGTTACATAAATAAGAGTGAGTAAGGACCACGGATCAGGTCAAAAATTCCCATGGGTCTGTATCTGCCATTGTACTCACTTCCACATCTGTGACAAGAATTTAGATTAGACATGTCCTTGGGTTGCAGAAAAAAACTACAGTGAGTATGAAGCAAGGAAAATATAGAGACAGCTTACAAAAATAGAAGTCTTATCTGGTTGTTTACTTGAGGCTGGGAGTAAACCCCAAAAATTCCTAGTTCTGGAGTTTTCTTATTTGGTATTTTAGTTTGTTGGGCAATGAGTTGTCAATGTTGTCAATAGATATAGATCCACATTCAAACTTTCCTGAATTAAAGAGAAAGTATAAATGAAGACAACCCTTTTGGGATAAGCTCTGAGGATGACGAATGCTCTCCGTCTCTCTATTATACAAAAAAGGGGAGGTTTGTGGTGAAAGCACTGCAAAGTGTAAGCAAGACTCAAGCCTCTGTTCCTAGCAGTACTAGTGACCTTCATACACGTTGGTTTTAAAGGAGAAGTTTGTAGTGTGCAGTTCCCTTTCTTTGTGGTGGGAATAATGCAGCTTTTCCTACCTAATAGGCATGTTTGGATAATTGCATTGAATGCTGAGATGTCAACAGTGATGTGTCACCTCAAAGAAATCATTACAAATAATTTAAAAACCTGAAGATACGTTATTCCTAACTGAGAAATAGCAATTCTTTAAGAAATATTAGGGTTTATCAGTTCAATGCCATGTAAAAATTCTGTACCTTTCCCTATTAGAGGCATACTCAGAAGATATTTTTCATAAGGTATTTTCAATAATATCCATTAAAGAGCAAAGCTATTCTTCTCTTGCAGGCATGAGTAGCCAAGATTGTCACACAAATTTCTTCCCTCTCCTCACCACCTTTGGGATGCAACATTTTGACAAGGGTACATCAAGAACATTTGATCATTTGCAGTTTCCCATATCAAATGGGCTACCAGTGACACGGGAGCTGTTGGTTTCTAGCATCAAGATTCAAAAATAATTCCCATCCCCATTGAGTTAACTTGAATAGGTAAACCATTGTTTAATGTAATGTTGTCAAGATAGCTGCAGTTTTCCATCTCAATATGAGGCGAAAGTGTAAGTTAAATCACTTACTACCTTGATAGCTTCCACATTCATATCTAGAGTGGTGGGTAGAAAGCTGACCTGGATATTGTAGGAGAAAGTAGGAAAGTAGGAATGTAGGAGTGTAGGAGAAAGGGACCTGGGGGTCCTGGTGGACAGGAGGATGACCATGAGCCAGCAATGTGCCCTTGTGGCCAAGAAGGCCAATGGCATCCTGGGGTGCATTAGAAAGGGGGGTGGTTAGTAGGTCAAGAGAGGTTCTCCTCCCCCTCTATTCTGCCTTGGTGAGGCCACATCTGGAGTATTGTGTCCAGTTCTAGGCCCCACAGTTCAAGAAGGACATGGAACTGCTTGAGAGAGTCCAGTGCAGAGCCACAAGATGCTGAAGGGAGTGGAACATCTCCCTTGTGAGGAAAGGCTGAGGGAGCTGGGGCTCTTTAGCTTGGAGAAAAGGAGACTGAGGGGGGACCTCATCCATGGTTACAAATATGGAAAGGGTGAGGGGCAGGACGATAGAGCCAAGCTTTTTACAGTGATGACCAATGATAGGACAAGGGGCAATGGATGCAAACTGGAGCACAGGAGGTTCCATGTGAATATCAGGAGAAACTTTTTCACTGTGAGAGTGCCAGAGCACTGGACCAGGCTGCCCAGAGAGGTTGTGGAGTCTCCTTGGCTGGAGACATTCAAACCCCGCCTGGATGCGTTCCTGTGTGATGGACTCTAGGTGACCCTGCTCTGGCAGGGGGGTTGGACTGGATGATCCTTCGAGGTCCCTTCCAACCCTAGAATTCTGTGATTCTGTGATTCTGTGATATTCTAATAAATGGACTGTCCTTCATGTATGTTTGCTGTGGCTTTTTTCTTCGGAGGAGCTTTTTTGGGGGATAGGGGTATTATGAAGCTGGTAAAACACAAAAAGGAAGCAATCATTTTGCTCACAGCTGGGGTATTGGTAAAAGCAAGAGCATGATGTCCTGTGTTTAGATATTGAGGGCTTGTGCTGGAAGTGAGATCCAACATTGTGGCTTTCTCCTGTAGTTACTCAGCCACCACAGCATTGTCACTGTACTGTCTATTTGTATACAACCTCATTTGATGTCCCCACTCCATCTCTTCCATCTGTAGCTCCATTGCAGGCACAAATTTAGAGGGGGCAAAGAGGTAATTCCCACTGTGTTCAGAGCCGAACAGGGCTACATCTTATGTGGCTGTCAGGGGCAGGAACATCCTGCCGGAAACATTTTATCTGTCTGGCAGGAGAGTCTTCACCTTGATGGAAAACTGCTTATAATGGTATTATTCTTCTGGGAGAGGGAACACATCCTGATCCAGGGTACCAGCTGCTCAGCAACACTGTTGTCATCATCAGGGGAGCATAAGCCCTGCTGCTTAAAGGTGGTAGAGAGTTCTGACAGGGCATCTTCTCAGGGGGTTATGTTCAGCATTTCAGATTTCCAACTGAAATACCCTTGTAGGCCCAGCCCTCCTTTTTTGACAAGAAGGAGAAAGTAAGACAAACTCCAGAATGTGTTTTTTATTGGTTAGGAACATCCTTAGCTCTTTGCTCAGCGTGCAGCTGCCTCTAGGAAAAAAAAAAGACACCATGATGCCTGAAGGAGCATAATGAGATACTTAAATCTACTCAGTGTAGGACATAGAGATCCTGTAGGCCATTTCTCTTTACCTCTGGTCCTTCTCCTTTCTTTCTTTGTTTTGTTTTTTTTTTAGATTGTTTGTTTGCTTGTTTTTGTGTTTTGGTTTTTTTTCCATACCAGAGTTTATTTTTCCTTTGGTGTTTCCCACTGCTCCGTTCTCCCATTCTTAATCTCATTCGTTATTAAATGGTTAAATGATTGTCGAATGGGCAGAGGATTTTTCAGCACTTTTGTTGCCATGGTGACTGGATGTGAGGGCCAGAAAAGGAATAGAATTTGAGTATCAGAAATAAAACTGAATCAAACTACTTTTGCTATTAGAGAGCTTTGACCACAATTCACCTTTCTCCAATGAAGTCATTTTTATGCAAAGGAAAATAAACTCTTGTAGGAAAAAAGGGGAGCAAAAGAAAACTTTTATCTTCTTTACTGCATCTTTTTACTGAAGAATTTTAAAAGTTTTTTTAAGGTACCACTTAGGGACCATGTTTATATTCAGTTTTGATTTAATCAGACTCCTGTGTCACTTTTAGTTTGGTTTTTGGAAGGGGATTTCCTTTATCACTCTCAGACTTGCATATTGCACTGGGGAATTAAAAGTGCTGAACCTGGGTTGTGACAATTTCTGCAAGCTAAACCCACAGCTACATAACCAGCAGTGTTTGCATTCCTAAAAAAGGGGTGGAGGACAAGTCAGGTGGAGGACAAGGGGTGGAGGACAAGTCAGAAGAGAAGCACTGTGAAATGTTTCTCACTGCCTCATATTGCTTTCAATAGTGCTTCTTTTTCCCCCTCCTTGTTTCCAGTGACGTCTAGTTTGGAGATGGAAAAAGCAGCCATGGAATGGTTTCATTGCTTCTTCTATACAGAAATGATGAGCAGAATCTCTTCAGTGAGTTATCACTCCATCTCAGCAGAAAGGGTGCTGCTTCAGGCCACAAAATAACTTCGAGGCACAAAAATACTCCGAGTCATCTGCAAAGGACTTACTTAGGACTTACTTAGTTCTTGGCCTCATCAGCTCTGAAAGACCTCTATTCCATTTTAGAGGTATACTTACTGTCACTGTCCTCACAGACCGTACAGAATCAAATCTCCTGCCCATCTTTCTTCACGACTTCTCCCCAGGTAAGACTTCTATAACTAGAAAAGAGTCAAGGCTTCAGCATGGGTATGTTTGTAGAGCTCTGAGAAGGTGTAAAAATTCCAGCTTGAAGGTTCAACTCGCTGCCAGGTGGTTAGCAGGGAGATGGCATTGTAGAGCAACTTGCTTACTCTCCTAAATAATCCTTCATTTTAGGTTTTTCGTTTTGTTGTTGTTTTTTTTCTTTTTTTAATGTGTTGAATTACTATAAAAGGTTAAACTGTTTAATGATAGTAGGTAATGTAACCACCCATTACCTTTTATATTCTCAAGTCATGTTTTTTAAATAATTCAGAAATTGCAAGCTTTAATACCAGAAGAATAATTTGAGTTTTAGTTTTTGTAATCAAAAGTAATGATTTCTGTAATTTTAGGAGGAGGGAAAGCATCTGGATATTGTTTTGGTTTCCTTAATATTGGAATGTGATTAGCTATACCATTCTCCCCCTTATTTTTCACTGCTAATTATTACTCTTTTGCATTCTGGATAGAAATGAATGTGTGGACAAAGGTTTTGGTAGAAGGCATGGAAAGATTTGGTCTTGGAGATTAAATGGAAATACAGCTGGAAAGTCAGGAGTGGACAATTATTTCCCCATTCACTTATTCTGGGTGATGTCTTTGTCAGGCATGCAGTGTTGGAATAGTTATGATGGGAACTAAATTAGATGCTTACTCTTTCCAGCATGAGGAATTGACATGTTGAATATCACCCAAGGGAATGGGATGGTTTTTAAGGTTTAGGATCTGGCAGTTAATGTGATTTTTGGAGTATTTAATTGACAGGAGTGAGGGATCATAATATTTCTCTTCCCATGGAAACATTATTTTTCTTTCTGCAGCCCTGATTCTCTAACTGACCAAACACTGAAAAATATTGAAGTTAAGGCAAGGGTAATCAGACATGTTATTGTTACTTGTCATTAAGTCATTCAAGCTTGTTTGAAAATTACCAGACTGCCCAGCTGCAATGTTGAGCTCCAGGCAGCAGGCATTATTTACCTGTATCAGGGAAACATTCTCAAACTGCTGTTCCTGGACAAATGTCTCATTCTAGGAGGCACTGATGATTTTTTTTTGGATGTCAGTCTATGATATCAGATCCTGTCTGGGTAGGTCCCCTAAACCCAGCCTTTCCTGACCAGTTTTTTTTCTTTCCTGGGCTGAACTTGCAAAATTTTCACTCTAACATTCAGGGCAGAAGGATTATAGCTTATCAGGAGACTTGACTTTAGCTGATGCTTTGCTTTGTGTCTTCCAACAGCAGTGAATTATTTCATTTTTCTGTGTGAGTCATGTTATTGGCTTGCTGGAACAGTTAGCGAGATTCATCAGAAGTTAAGTTTTTACTCTTTTATTATTTTTAAATATGTGAGGTCAAAGACAGAAAGGATTGTCTCTTGTCTTGCCTTTATATCGAAAAGCTTTCATGGACATTGTGATAATGTGATTTGCCTAAAATGTGGGTGAGTTTATGTTAGGCTCTGTATGTCTGCGTTTTTTTTCCATGTCACTGGTTCCTCATTGCTTCAATATGAATAGCAACTGCCATGTAAGAGACCAAAAAGCATCTTTAATGCATTCTGGTGAGTTCTCTTTGTGGCTGCATAGAGCTTTGAAATAGTTACACTCTTATTTCTGGGAGAAACAAGCAGTCTTGTAAAAGAGCAAAGTAATAAGGAAATAGGCCCAAGTACTCTAGCCATATCTTTCACATACTTGAGAATTTACTTTATTCTAGGTATTGCTGTTTAAAACACAATAGTATTTCCTTGCCTACAGTTTCTTTCTCTCATTTTCTTTTCATGGGTTTACACTGATGCATGCAAAGTCTGACTGACTTTATGTGAATGTAGAAATAATATGTTGCTGCATAACACTCTGACCTGTTGCAGTGACTGGGTTGATATTATGAAGCTTTGGATCCCAGTAGCTGCTCTTGAAAATGTGGTTGCCTTGCATGATGCCAGACCCTGAGCATGGATGTCTGATATGCAGTCTTGTCTAATTTCAGCTAGTATATACATATATGTGCCTACATTAAAACAGATACTGCCTGGTGGATGCAGAAGGTCATGTGTCTCTGAGCTGTGCAGAATTCCTAAAATTCTTCAAAAATGTGGAGCCCTCTGTCTGGGAATTACCTGTCCATCTGTGCAACAGTCTCTAGCAGACTGGTGATTTTAATCATTGGCAACAGGGACAGATATTTCTCCTTTTCCTCTGCTTTTCACTGAAGGATTGTCTTGAGCTGGAGTTTGCTAAAGAAATTCAGCATTGAAAGCATGTTGCCAGAGGGCTTGACACACTGGATTTCAAAGAGCCACACTGCTCTACATCTTTATTGCCTCTCTTTTTACAGGTCAGGACAGCTACACAACACTGCCTGAAGTGACAGTGATGAATTACATATTATTGCTGTTAGTGTCAAATGGAGTGGCTATAATGTAATATGTGAGCATCTTAAAAACATGAACCAATTCACCAGTGACAGATGTGGTGATGAATGTGTGAAATTAAAGTAAATAGCATCGTGTGTAAGCAATCAATGATTTGCAACAATAAAACTTTGTGATGTGAGTCCTTATATTCTCTATTGAATACCCCCCGAATTATTACACTTTTCCTCTCACCCAAAAGCTTTGGGCTTGTTGATCTTTCTTCTGCTGCTGTAAACCCTGTGCTTGCCAGACTATTTATACTTGGCACTTGATCTTTCTCAGCTGTCCTAAACATCTCAAAGTTAGGAAAAGACAAATTTTCTGGTGTGCTGTGTCTCACCTATACAGAACAAGTGCCCTTCTTCCTCTCTAAGAGCACAAGTTAGCAGGAACAGTTTCCATGTTTCAGAAAGAACAGGTTTCCAGATTTTCAGTAACTTGCTAAATGGTGCACGCAGCAATATCATCTTTGTCTTTGAAAGGACTGATGATAAGGTGGATGGTAAACTGCAAGAAGTGCTGAGGGCTGAGAACAGTCTCTTGCTTGAGAACAGCCTGGGAGCCTTGATCATGATTTTTCCAGCCAACACTTCTCAATCCGTATCTTTGGAGTTGTTTGTTGTAGTTGTTAAAAAGAAACAACAAACAGACTGAGGCCTGTGACCCACCTTATCCATTATCTTTTCTCTGACAATGTCCAATGTTTCATAAGGAGGATTCAAAAGATCTGTGTTCAAGTGTTTGTGTTTATTACTCATATTTGCTTTCATATTCTTCTCCCCCACTCCAAATGTCAGTCAACTACTGTGGTTTTGAGTATCTTCTTCCTTTACAAAGCTTCAGAATTCTTTGAATTAATAATCAGATATCTTATTACATTATTTTCTGATGTAACTCTGGTTTGGGAGGAAGAATCACTGGTAGTGGAGATGAAGGAAGACTATTTGAAATAAATGAAGAGTAAAGATTTAAATTTTTTTGCAAGAATATTTTTAAGCAACAAAATTCAGTTCCCCAATTGCCTCTCCTGTGATCCTCCTCTTCTGCTCTGCTTCAAATGCCATCATCTTCTCCTTTATTCTATTCTTTCATTGTCTAAACTTCCCTATTTTTCTGTCTCGGTTATTTATCATGTGATGTTGTACTTACATGGTTTATGACACCTGAACTGCGCAGATTGGAGACTGGCAGTACTACAGAAAAGGCAGATGCTCAGCAGAACTGTAGTGATGGATAAAAAGTAGGAGTAGGGTATTTTCTGTAAGCCCAGAGGCAGAACATCTTCTCTTACATATCACTATCATCTAGGCCAGACGACTCTATTTTGTGTTGTTGCTGCTAAGTCATTCTCTGTTTTAGGCAGAACAGTCATAGGCACAACCATTTTATTAAGAAACGAATTTCACAATAGCTGAGTGTCCTGGAGAAATTGTATTATTTGAAAAATAGGGTGTACTTTCATTTGTTAGAGAACACAGCACTTTGAGGCAACTGTGTGAGCAGTAGTTGTTCACCAGGGGTTAGCTTGAGCCATGTGGATGTTTGCCACAGGCTATAACTGCAGTCTGTTACAGCCCTGATGTATAAATTATGTATGAGAGTTACAGAGGAGGGGTTGGGAACCAAACTGGGGAGAGGCCTTGGACAAAACCAGCCCTGAACAAACTGCTTCAGATTCCTGACAGTGTTGCTCATTGGAATGAAGAGTCTACAGCTGAAAATGGATGCTACAGAGAAAAACTGAAAATACAGAAGTTTCTCAAACCAGACGTAGGGAAGAAGTGTGGAAATGAAAGGTCAAGCAGACCTATGCAGAATAATGAAAGCTGGCATTTCCCAGTTACAGCCCATTCTTTCCTGAGCACTCAGTGACCTGAAAATAATGCAGATTCACAGTCCTATCTCTCTTGTCAGTGTGGTCAGTGACCTTACAACAACATCCTGTAGTCCATTAAAAGAGACCTATTAAAAAAAAACATTACCGGTCCCACCCCTTCAAATTAAAGCAGGGTGGTAGAGAATCATAAATAAAGACTCTTCTAAAGTGAATTAGCCATCTTGGTATTTGGATGAGAAGACAGGAAATAATGAGTGAAATATCAGAGTTATAAGCTGAATGAGAGGCTGAAATGACAAAATGAACATAGTTGGTTACATTTGAGATCAGCGTTTTTTTATTTCCCCCCTCAAATTTTTTTTCTTTTTCCAGGGGTCCTCAGAATACAAACCAATCAATTCTCTATTGTTCATTATAGTTAGTTTCTCTGACAAAACTTGAACTCTCAGAGACAGTCTGGAGTTATTTACAGTTGGCTGATTAATCTCTTGATGTTAAGGCTAAGGTCATTAAATAAACATTCCAGGGAGATGCTTAGATTTGATATGAAAAAGTACCCAGTATGTGCCTGGAGGAGGATTAAAATGTGTATCGATGGAGTTTGCACTAAATTAAGCTTATACTTTCTGAGTTTGAAAACTGTGTCAAGGCAAATTTTACTTCAGTATCAGAAAGCAGATGTATGTGGAGAGGACGTTCAGATGTACTGCTGGGGTTTGGCTAAGACTGTGTTTGTGTTTCAAAGTCTATCTGAATCTATGGCTGAGTGTGAACTTAGGTGTTTGCAGGGTAATTTCAAGTAAAAGGAAGAATTGATAAGTAACTAATTAATAATGATGTATGATGTGTGGTTTCAAGGATAGTTTAACTGGACTCGACCAATGAATGGAATGTGTGGTGCTGCTAAAATTCAGGCAAGCTGCTTTTGATTTCTGTTTTTCCCATGATGACCTTTTTCTCCTGTCCCTCTTTACAGCATCATACATGGTTATTCATTATATCCTTTAGTTCCCAGACTTGCTCAGCAATGTCACCAAAATATCATGACTGCCTTTGACAAAGAGGAAAGTGCCTCTTATTATGAGATTATTTGTATCACGTTGTGACTAGATTGGGAAGAAGTGGTCTGATATTGGGGCCTTTCCAATGGAGAATTACACGATAAGAAAAACAGACCAAAGAAATAAGTCTTTTATAGGAATGTTCATATGGAAACCTGCAACTTGCTTCTACACCAATCTTTGAATAAAATGTACAGTTGACTGAACTTTTCATTTTTTCCTTGAGTTTTCAAGATTCTAGGAAGTTCTGCTCCCCCCCCCCTCCTATATTTAACTGGTAGAGTTGTACTAAATCAGGTGCTTCCATTTTCCTCATAGAATTGTTACAATAGTTGTAAATTATCCAAGATGATGTGGTTTACTCAATTAGAAGTATTGTAGCTCAGGCACAAAATCACCTTTTTACTGGAGTTTCTTCATGCATTTAATTCCATTCTGGCTTTTGTGCATACTTGAGCTTGCTAAAGCTTTGCATTATTTGCACTCTCACATGGGATACTGAACTGTGCTGCTGTGCATTAAGTTAATAGTAGGAAGGCATTTCTAGCATTGTTCCAGACATGTAAAATAGCAAGTTCATGGGTTTTGGGCAAAGCAATCATTCAGTTCAGACTGGACTTGTTCTGTTTTAGGATCAAACACCGAAGTGAACATATCTGTGTGTGCCTGGGATATGGTTTTGGGAATACTTCAGTTATGGGTCAAGAGCACAGTTTGCTTCTATTGGAAGTGTGCACAGAGCAAGCATTAAATTGTAACGGTTGCTTTGCCCCTCAGCATAGTGAACATCAGAGGAGTCTGCAATGGTAGAAATGACATTTTACACCTCTCAGTCTGAGCTTGGTCACATCAGTCACGAGGAGTTCTGTATTTCATAGTACAGAAGTTACTGAAATCATTTGTGCTGGCAAATGGGCAGTTCAGAAATAACAACAAAAAGAAAAATAACTTGATCTTGCTTCTCACTAACACTTGCAGATGCTAATAAATCTAATTATAATTCTGAAACATACGCAGAAGGGAAAAAATATGTCCACTATTCTTTTTATTTTAGGAGAAGAGTTAAACTCTGAAATCCTATGCTGTAATTGTAGAGACTGGTATGCTGTTCAAAAGGACTACAAACTGAAGCACATATAACCTTGTTGCACACTAATATCAGAAAACTATTAAAAAAGAAAGCAGTGAGAAGGTTGAAGGGACTGGAGGGAATGTTTTACAATGTAAAATTAAGGTAAGTAGCTGCATTTTGCTTAAGCAGTAGCAGTGTTGCAGATTGTACCCATGAAGTAGAGAACTATTTGGCATAATAAGGGGAGGGATGGAGTGAACTCAAGTGGAAGTTTAGGTAGTACATCTTGACAAAACTTCCTGACATTGAGATTTATGAGGGTAATAATGTCCCAAGAGATGTGGTAGGAACTTTATCACTTGAAATATTTAAAACAAGACTTGACGTATTAAGCATACAGAACAAGAAATTTTCTTTTACTGCAGAAAAAGAAAATGTGTGATGTCATTTCCACATATGGATTGTGTGATTCTGTGAATCCCAGGATGTATTCCTATTGGGTATGGAAAGATAAGCGCATTGCCAGAACTGGGACTCAAGTGGAAGTCCTTTCATGGCATTTTGGAGTACTGTGGGAGATGGAACTCCTTCCTCAGAAGCAGTAGGTAGAAGCAGCTTCTCCAAATACTGTTTAATAGTAAGGGACAGAAGCACCATCACAGTCCTAGCCACCATCTTAAGTAAGATAACAGGGTCATCTTATTTGATGGGATTTGATGTAATTTGTTTGTCCCAAACAGAACTCTTCCCAAATTTGGGGGAAAAAATAAGGACCTTTTTTCTTTCTTTACCTTCTACTTTCTTTCTCTCAATCTTTTAATTTCATTTGAGACAGAAGGGAAAGAAAACATTTTGTAAAAGCTTGTTCCTTGCAATATCCCTAGGTAAACTAGAAGTAGGGAAATTCCTTTTTCTCTTTTCCTTGCAAGGGTTGCATCTCGTATTTGTAGATCCAAGAAGGACAAGCAAATAACAAATTAAAAAAAAAATATATAATAAAAGGACACTTAATTTACAGGGTTTCTCTTAGAAACTAGAAACTTTTTAAAATTCCCTCACTGTTGAGGATTCAGCGTTATCCTGAAAACAAGGAGAGTTTCACTGAGGCATTCATTGGCAGCAGAAGCAGAAGCCTAACAAACCTAATTATTTTCAGAAGGCAAAACATTTTCAGCCAGGACAGAGCTACATTGGGTCTCTTCACTGGTTTATGCTGTGGCATTTCTGCTTATGGCAGATCGCAGGCCCTGGCAGACCCCTGACCTCAGCAGGACCACCGGTGTGAGCAGTGCTGATCCCCACAGATGTGTTGGTTTGGCCACTGTGGTGGTTACGCCTGCTGAGCTGCGTGAGTGCGATTTAGATGAGTCAACTGCAGAGATAAAGTAAATTATACAGAACACCAACGGGTGTTCTGTAATGGGCATCCATATTTCCAAATGAAGTGTTCTGGCAGAAATTTCTCTGATTGAAGGTAGGGATGGAGGCTACACCGGGCGTACCTCAGCCTGTGGTTTACTTGTGCTGTTAACTATAGCTTTTACTGCCTGAGCACAGCCCAATGGAGCCACTGAGAGCACAGCCTTAAAATAATCGTGTTTTAGTAACGATCCCATTTCGAGGCTGTCTGAGGAAGGTGTAATCAGCAGTCACACTATGCAGTCACTTGCCCCTTTAGGAATTCCCACTAAGCTTTGATCCTGGCAGCTGATAATGTACTGCTCAGTGTGTAAGAGCAGCTAAAAGACTCAGAGTGTTTCTTCTTTTCACTGATTTGGAAATAATTTTATCCCTTTCTTTTGAATCCTACTGAACACAAGCACCCTAAAACATCTGAAGAACATTCTGTGAACCTGTCCCACTTGAGGTCTTGTTTTGACGAAGGAAAATTACTGGGCCAAATCATATCTTTTCTTTCAGAGCTTTTAGTGACTGGGAGGGCTTTATTTGTTAGAGAAGAAATTCTGGCAAGATTGAATGGATTTCTGAAATCGCACCAGAGGTATAATGTCACTGGTTAATCAGTTATTCCTAAAATGGAACAAGAAAGTTATAGCTTGCTGCATTAATAGTTCCATAAGGGAAGTGGTCAGCAATCAGCAATTTCCTAATGGCTCTACTGCCCTGCTCTACCCAAATATTTCTGTGACAGCTAGATTGTGGCAAAACTGTGCCCACTGAAATACATCTTAATTCTTGAATACCTCCCAAAAGTCAGTGAGCTGCCTTCTGGAATAAGATGCTAATTGTGGGAATAGGTTCCACATGCAAAGCATTGTATTACAGGCATCTTTTCCTTGTATGTCTCTTTATTGCTTTTTATACCAGTGACTGTATCTGCTGAAGAATGTAACTCCTCCCATAGCAGAAGCAGCCTGGAGTTTTGTCTTACCTTTGGAAATGCCTGACATCCCAAAAAGAAGTGTGCAAAACATGTTACGTGGTTAGGCAGTCACAGTGGCTTTTTTTGATAATCCATAAACTCTGGTCATCGATCAAGATGTGCCCAAGTTCTTTTTTTCTTTATTTTCTCCCTCAGCTTTTAGACATATGGCACTGGCAGGTTTGGTTTTTTCACACAGTTTGCACATGTGTGCGTGGGTGAGGGTGTGAGAGAGAAAATGCAAACCATGCGGCAGACATTAGTCACTTTGTGTCGTAGTGCCTTGGAAGGTACTCAAGTCCTAGGTTGTAAAAGTGTTGTGCTGTACTCCATAGACTGGGGTCCTGTGTGGTTCAGTACTGCAGCTGCTTGTTTTGATAGTTAAGGCACTATTTCAGTTCTGTCTTTTCTCCTTTTTGCTCCGAGTATGTACTTGTGTATGTGACAGCAGAGAGCACCTTTGTTGCAACAGGCAAGCCACAAGCCTTCGAGGCAGCAGTTAGGGTTCCTGATCAATAGCATCAACATTTTAGCCAACAGGCCCTTTAATTCAGTGGGCACGTGGAGCAAAAAAAGAGAGGGATTAAGTACAGTTGAGGTTAGACAGACACGTCAGACACATAAACACTCCCATGCAGGCAATGCAAGGGGATAAAACAACAAAGAGATCAGGATCCTAGTTCCTCTGTTATAAACAGAATTGCTTCTGCATGTGAACACCAAAAAAAAGTAAACCTTTGCAGAGGACATTTCCTCTCAGCGCTCTCACTGATTATGCAAGTTTTAAGTGGTGTTAATTCAGAGTATGTCATGCAGTTCTGCAGCTGGATGGCTGACCCACTTAAAGCCCTTCTGTGCAACTCAGCTACCCTTGTAACTCTCTCTCTTAGCCAGCCCTTTAGGTATACTGTAGATGCCTCCCTGCCTTGAAAGCTGATATTGCAAAACCCCTGTAGCTAGCATCTGCAGCAGATGGAGTGCTTATCCTGGGTTGAATATACAGATGGATACAAATCAGTCAGTCATCCCTACAAATTACATTTTACCCCTTTGTGCAATGTGTACATCTGTGAATTGTTGGTAAGACTCCTACATGCCGTATAGGAATGTCACCAAGCTTATAAAACTCTATTTCCTGTAGACGTGTCCTCTACACATATATTGTTCAGAAGAGAGGGTGCGAGAGTATGTATGAGAGATGAAACAGATTCTATTGAATTGCATTTAGGATATTCTCATTAAATGAAACACAGAATGAATGATGTCTCCCATGTCATCAACACAGAATCACAGAATGGTTTGTGTTGGAAAGGGCCTTAAAGATCACCTAGTTCCAACCCCCCTGCCATGAGCAGGGACACCTCCCACTAGACCAGGTTGCTCAAAGCCCCATCCAACCTGGCCTTGAACACTGCCAGGGAGGGAGCACCCACAACTTCTCTGGGCACCCTGGGCCACTGTCTTGCCACTCTTAGGGTAAAGAATTTCTCCCTAATATCTAATCTAAATCTACCCTCTTTCAGTGTTCATTGTTTATGCAGAATTGGTATGAGTAGAATGCTACACTGGTAATGTTTTACTGAATTTTACACCACTTATTTCTCTGTGTTTGTTTCTGTGCTCACCTTCCACTGAAGCATTATGGTTATTTGTTTCGTTAATAATGGTTGTCTGAGATTCTCAACATTTAGGATAATTCCTCCTATTGAAACAGCATGCACCGTGATACATACTGTTCAAATACAACAGAAAGGTGGTTCCTACCCAAAGAATAATGTTGTATGTATGCACAGCACTTTACAAAAGCATCGTCCCTAAACTGGTAGTAGATAGCAAAGGTTAGAAGTACGTGGATATAAATCACAATCTATTTATCTCTGAATGACTCAAGGATCAAAAAACCATGGGATATTGTGAGAGGACTTATCTCAGCTAATTTTGTTCTACATGTTTTAAATTCTAGCCTGGTGATGTTAACTCAAGAGCACTGCCAGGGTGGAGTTGGGAGTCTGCCATTAAACATTGATTTTCCCAGTATCTCACAATTACAACAACATCTGTGCTAAATAACTTCTACTGATCATCTGTGAAGAGTTCATGGTCAATGTATCTCACTCAAAGGTCTCCTTTCTTACCTGTGCAGGAGGGATTTGTAATGATTGTGCAGTAGGCTATTCTGTGAGAGGGATGGAGGTTCAGGATCTTTGAGGCTTTTCTTTTTATTTTCTTTTAATGCCACCTTAGGTACACTTTAATTTTCTTAGCTGTACCAGTGTAGTTTGCTTAGGTCTCTTAAAGTGTTTTCTTGACTATGAGATTTATAAGTAGTCAATTAATAATTTATTTTTTTCCCTTCATAAAACCTTGCTATATTAAAACAAACAAACAAACAAAACAAAACAAACAACAAAAGCATGAGTACATGATGAAGTTGTACAGTTTATTGTTACTCTTTGAGCAAAAAGAAGTCATGTCTCACTATGAATTCTATAGAAGGGGCTGCTAAACTGACTGTTCCCTATCTCTGTGCTCATATTTTGGGTACAGCTCCACATAATAGTGAAGGGAAGTGAAAGGGAAACTGAAATAGCCTGGAGAGAAAATATACCCCCCAAATTTACCTTTACAGAGCAGGTTATATCCAAGCTTTCCAAAATGCTTTACAAGTGCTCATTAATTAATCAGTCTTTGCAGCACCCCTGTGAGATGGATGTGTATTATTTTATACATGGAGAGAGCTGAGCTGACTTGCCCTAGGTAATACAACAACCCAGTGGTACAGGTGAGACAAGACAACCTAAGTTTTCATTTCCACGCTGACCAGCTTTGTACCAGACATGCAGTGCAGGCCCAACCCAACAGAGAGGTTTAAAAATGCAAGTAATGAAAAACAGGAGTGGAGAAAAAAACCTTTTTCCAGTGCCAAAATGTGTAACTCCTAGTGCAATGCTGGCTGCTCCGTGCTGTCAAGGGTCCCCTGCATTTGGGGAGGAGAAGTAGGAAACTGCTCCTGTCTGTCCATGCTGTCTGTGTGCCAGTGCCCATTCCTGCAGCACTGAAGATTTAGCCAAAGTATTTTCATAAAAGTTACCTGAAGTGTTTATAGGAGGCCCAATAGGGATGGAAAGCTATAGGCGTAAGAGTTTGAAGAAATGATTCTGAAAACTGTTCAAGGTAAAAAAAGCACACGGTCATGGAGAAGGAATATCCTGGGCCTTTTTTCCCTTCAAATAATAGTTTCAGAGAACAGTACCAGAACTTGTGTTCTTTTAAGATGTCTGGAATGCTTATTTTACTTACTACTTATATTTTGAAAACTTGCCTGCAAATTGCATTTATGAATCTAAAAGAATAAGCTACCTGGGGAGGTTTCTGCCTTGTCTGTGTGATCTGTAATGCCAAAATCATCTGGAACTTTCTGTACTGCTTTGTTATTTTTCTAGTCAATAAGCTATGCTGAGGAAACTTCCTTTCTGAAGTATCTCAGAAATAGCACAAGAGAAAGCAGAGTTTTAGTATATCCCTCCCCTGCAGGCCCTGACAACTTCCTGATTCGTAGAAGACAAAGACTGATAAAGCCCTGCTTTCTTTAAAGGCATCATCTTTCTTTTCTCTATATTCTGGTTTAAGAATCAATTTTATCTTGAACAGAGATAGTTTTGTTCTTAATCTTGAAACACATGGAATCAGGAATCTCGATGAATTCTTCAAAGTATCTGTTTACAAAGTTCCCACCCTGTTAACTTCTACTATCAGATATCAAATAAATTTGTGCCTCTTATAAACAATGAAGTTTGCTTGTGGGAAACTGAAGGTACAATTCTGTAAATCGTGGATCATCCGTTTTTCAAAAACCCAGCTGAGAACCATAGGATATTTATAGTGCTCAAAAAAGAGATGTTAAATGGATTTTAAAGTATCTTTTCATTCACTGGTTTATAATATATTTATATTTAGCATTTCAACTAGTATGAGGGCTTCCAAAGAACCTTCTTGATTGAAAATTTCCAGATGCTATTATAATATTGAATATTATAAGCTAAATGGAATATTAGGGGATGATTCAATCAGGCTGACTAGCATGCACGAGATTAATTCTCTTGAAATCCACTGTTCAATCACTGTGCTTGAAATGGTGTCTCCCTTCAAAACAAATACCATTATGATTATTTCAGCTTTTCCTTTTCAGTTCAATACTTTTCATGTCTATTGCATCTCTCCCTGCAAATCTCTCTTAAGCCCTTTATGATCATTAGGTGATTTACTGTCATTCTCTTTGGTGAGGGATGCCTAATAGCAGTTTTGATTAATAATAACTGGCTCTTAGAGGTCATTCTACCCACCAATGAAAGAATATTAGCATAGAGCATAGCAACGAGCTGGTGGCATGCAGGTGAAAGTAAAGAGTTGCAGCATATACCTGCAATTGCAGAGGGAATTTATAGGTGCAAAAAGTACTTAATTGAACTGAGAACTGTCTGAGATGGTAGTTAACAACCAGACATGATCATGTAGTATTTTGAATACTTTCATAACCATGTGAAGTTAGTACATCAGTGGGACAGTTCCTTCAACCATGGGCAGATGAAGGCATTTATATCTGGAGGATATTGCTTCCTCAAACCAAAGCTGGAGAGAAACTACAAGGTTGCATAGGAGTCTTGTGGACAACCCATGTCCCATATCATATTGAGGTCCCCCCTTTCTTCAGCATGTAATTTGCTAGAGCAGGACATACCCTGAAGTGACCTGAACAAAGGACAGAAGGTGAGTATGATCAACCCTCGCTGGTTAATGCTGGTTTTGTACCATCCTACAATGCTCATGCTGCTGTCAAAACCTGTGATTCTAGGTCATGGAGATACACCAAAGGTAGGTCAATGTAGGTGATTCATGTCCACTTGTGGTTCCCTCCTCCAGCCTCCAGCCTCCTGCCCTTTACCAGCAGAAGTTGATCCTGCCATCATCTCTTGGGTCTTAGCTCCATGGCACTTTACACAACTGTTATTTGCTCAACCTATTCAGTTGGCTGCACAAATAACACCATGCTTTGTAGCTTCTAGTAGATCTTTCTTTCCTAGGCTGCTTCTTGTACATTCAGATAATTTCATCTGAGTCATGCCTCAGGTTCATTTCTTTCCCAAGTAATTCTCTGTACCTTGGTGTACTCACAGGCAGTTGTCTCTTCCCATATTCCCACCTGCTGGGTTATTCTCATTAGCCCTTTGTTTGAGATATACTGTTTGTGCATTTATGTGCAGAACTCTGATAATATGTATTTGGGAAATCTGCCTCATGGTTAATTAAAAAATTTCACAAATAGTGACAATACCTCCCACTCTCACGCTTGGTTTTGTATGTACAGCATACTCATGGACTTTCTCTATCAGTAGTACTTACAATGATTTGTTATAGCCCTTTGTCTTTTTAGCTTATCTAAACAATCAAAACACAAGAAGGACAAAAAACAAACCAACAGTTGAAGTTTTTTAAAAAAGTTGTTTAAAAAGGCTCCTTTTATTTGACAAATCTTTCTTTGAGCATCAGATTTGGTATATTATGTATGCTTGATAGAAAGGCAAAACAAGCTGTACACTGCTGTTTCACGTATCGGCAACAAAACTGTGAGATAAATTCTGAATGCAGAGTTTTATTATCGATGACAGTGTAATTGAAAGAGCACAGCTGGATTTTCAGATCATCTTGCATAGATCTAAACGACTATATAGATTATGAAGCAGTGGAGAGTCAGCTGCTATCTCTTTTTACATTTCCTGTTGTATTTAGATGTTGATCTAGGTTTCTCATTTTTCCATAATTCTTTCAATTTTATTTCTTGGGATTAGAGAGCGTAGAGGAAGAAAGAAATGAGAACAGGTAGCAATGACGACATCCATATACACAGCTTTTCAGGAAGAATTTGTGGGTATATTCACTGTAAACACCACTTGCAAAGATGTTTGGCAATGTTGCAGACTACTCCAAGATCAGCTACAGAGGATATTGAGACAGGAAGAGAAAAACCCATACAAAAATAGCTCAGTGTGTGACTTTTACAGTTTTAACTTCCTACAGCCTTAATTTTTAGGTGCCTACCTCATTTTCTCTAGATTGAACTTGATATTCTCTTCCTCAGTAAAGGCTAATATGTAGGCATTCAATTTCAAGTTTAACTCTTGTTGAGGCTTTCCAGAACTTACGTCCTTTTCTCTCACACCCACATTCATGTGACTCAAGTAACTGAGAGTTTACTCACGTATGACGGGTGTTTATCTGCTTTGGAAGTCTGGTCTGCAATGGAAAGAATACTGTTTAACTAATGCTTTTGCTTCTTGTTGAAAGCGGGTCATAATTTGTATAAGCATCTGTAGGGAAAAATCCACCTTATCCCACCTGCAGACCTTCTTCTGAACAGTTTCGTTGATGTGAATTTGTAGAACGCTTTCCTAATTCATCTTTTTCTTAAAGTCTTTATGTGCCAACAGCAGTAGAAAAAGATACTGTGGTGGGTTTTTTTTCTGAAGAGTTCTAATCTCTCTTCTGCTCTGTGTTATGCTATCCATCTCCTTAGACTGTAGGGGTTTTTTTGTTGTGTTTTAATTACTGTTTAGATTTGATTTCAGCGTCAGTTTGTTTCGAAATTATTTCCTTAGAACTATGATGCTAGGGCCATTCTTTAAGGCTATTATTACAAAGAAGTAGCTTTCCTGAGACTCAAGTTTACTTTATTGCTTTGTTCTTTGACCACAGTGCTTTCTGGGAGAAGGCAATTATTCCATGGCACCAATCCCTGTGATTTCAGGTGGGGATGTGAGGCAGGGAGGAGGCCAAACCATGTAACTAGATGCTGCAGTCCTGTGTTCACTGGCTGTTCTTAAATTCTTTGTTCCTACAGAGTGGCTAAAAAGAAAGTAAGCTCCAGAGTGATTTTCAGTTGATAGCCAGCATGTTATGAGTTAGGACTGAGACTCTCCTTGAGACTAGGCTTGCCTGCTGCTCATGGCTACAAAAGCTTTCACAGCTTGGCTGCCCACAGCCAGTGTGTGTAAATGGGCATAAGGTTGAGCATCCTTGTTTGTGGCCATTCCTGAAAGCCTTCTGGTGACATGGACCGCCTCCAGAAGATGACAGATCAGCATCCATAAGATGACAAATAGATAGGAAGGAAATGATCTGGGCGTTCCTCTTCAGAGAGGAGGTGATGTTTTAGGTTAACAATGCAGCAAAAACAGTTCTGAAAAAGGAAGTGCTGGCTTGGAAATCTCCTGTGTTACACTAGCAACTGTATGTTACTTCAGCTGTCATTGTCAGTTGTCAGTGCAGTGAGAAACCACTGATTTTTTGTTGTCTTAATACAGCACACTGTAACCTACCGTGACTCAGGAGCTGTAGCATAAGCAGTTCTGGCATCTGTGCAGCAAAGACTGGGCTGTTATACGACATGCCAACCTGTGTACCTGCTCCTGCTGATACACCAGAGCCCAGAGTTTACCTGAAACCGTCAGCCATGTCAATGTAAATTTTTTCCAGACAATGAAATAAAACCAGTGGGATGCAGGGACAAGAGCAAATTGTCTGACTAAAATCTTACTTTGTAGTGCTTTGTGGTCAGTCATTCCTTACTAGCTTCCTGTAAGTGTGAATAGGATAGCACAGTGGGGAAATATATCCTGCAGAATAGACACAACGCAATTGAGAGACTGAAGAAAATAATGTGGCCAACCTGTTAATAAATCACAATGCTTCCCAGAAGGCTATATGCCAGGTACACTGGCCAAATGTATTCCCTGTGCCACCCACTTCAGTGGAATTGCTCCAGAGATAGATTTGGCTCTTCTTCCTTGGAAAGCTGGTGGAAGGGAATGTTTTTATTTAACTTTTGGCAAGATTTGTGACTTAGCTTTGGTGTGTTTTATGTCCTTTCCCTTATGACATACACTTTTAATTATTCTTAATAAATTCAAATTGGAGCAAGTATCTTGGAGTGCAGATAGCTGAAATATAAGTTATACCTTTGCTCTATGCCAACATTTGGAGAATTTGTCAACCTAGCATTCTAAGTAGGGGATGAAGACCTCAAAAATGAAATTAACAGATACTTAACAAAAATAAATAAATTATGCCTATGTATTTTTATCTCTTTAATGTGTTACATTAATCATTCATCACATTTTCTTCTGTACCATATGTATTTCAAAGTTACTTTTCCACAGAGATACCCTGTTATCACTTTCAACTGAATATAGGTTTAGATGACAGTGTATTAGCCTGAAGTATCTCTGCAACTCTGCTCAGCAATTGCACACTACAGAACAATTAACTCTGGATTTCTTTTACTACTCATGTCTACTAATGTATCAGTGAATATAATAATGATAGCATCTGTTTCTTTTGATCTGCACCACTCAAGAAAGACAGGCAAGATGAACTCTGTCATAAAACAATAAGCAAAAAAATAAGTCTACCCAGTAAGCTGTGCAACTCGGAAGTCTTAACTCCTAGTCTCGGGTTCTGTTCACTAAGTTGGACTGTCCAGATCTAACAGTTTGTTTCTGTTTTCAGTAGCCTTGCCCACTGCTTGCAGGACACAAATACCTAGTAGTGACAGCAGTACTGGAATGCTGATCTGCCAGTGTATCACGCTCCTCGACTGGAATGACCATCTCCAGATCCTTAGTCCCCAAGAGTGTTTGGTAGGGTTTTTGGTAGGGTCGGTGGGGATAGCTTTTCATGAAGCCTGGCCATGAGAACACTTTTAAACATAACAATGGTAAATGCTTGGTTACTGCTAACTCGTAGTGCATCTAAACTGCTTTAATTCTGATTGGAATATCAAATTCATCAAATATGACTCTTCAATGCAAGGTCAGTGCTGATATCAGTGCATGCATTGAACACATCTCAGCCCTTCAGATTCTAAAACTCTGCTGGGGCATGGATGTAAATCCTTTTATTCAAGACCTGTAATTAACTGTGGTTGCAGGCAGATCTAGCTCCTCTTTCTCAGCAGCCATGGGAACTTGAAGTAAGCTAAAAAGGAGCAGTGTAGCTCCCTGAGTCTGATAGCCACTGGTACTAGATAGAACGTCCCCAAGTTATTTTTTGTTGTTTTGTGAGGGATGATGGGCACAGAACAACACGGTCAGTTTTTGCGCTCTGTTATTTTCACCTGCCTTGGTTCTGGTTCTGGGAGAACAGTAAGGACATTCTCCATACCTAAGGACATTCTTCAAACAGACATGAACAAGGCTAGCCACATTTCTTTCTGCAGCACCTAGCACATTTTGGCAGTGGTACAGCTGAAAGATTAGCACAATCTAATTAACTCCTTTAAAATTTCTGATCTATAAGACTGACAATTCTTTTACCTTATGCAGCTTCTGTGTGAAAGTAAGGTGTGCCCACAAGTATAACATGCCTCCAGAAATACTGAAGCTAATAATGTCCACCCTCCAGCATCACTCCTGTTAAATTATGCTGTCATTCTAGTGTATTCACACTGATATCATTCTGCTCCGTCGTAAGGAGATCCATTTATCATGAGCAAATCCATCTCCTGTACACACCAATTATTTTGCATAGGATGGATTGGAAGCAGGTCCCATAATTATACCCTAGTCAACCAGTCAAGTCTATAAACAAAATCTTTCACTCTCTTATTACCTATTTTCCTTCCATCTGTTATTCTTCAAATGTTTATGGGAGTTGTGTGTGTGTGTGTGTGTTTTAATCCATCAACAGCTGTACATTTTTCAAGCCCAAATGCCCTAAAACTGTGGTTATTTTTCATAAGGTTTCCAAATGCCCTTCCTGTTTTCTTCTCCTGACAGCCAGAGCAGAATAAGCCATCATTAAAGGCAGCACAAATTATACTGCTAATTAACAATGTGGCTGGTGCTCTGCAAACCTGTTTTTTTTGTTTTATTCTGAGTTTTTTTCTGCTGTTGATATGGGGAAAGAAGTTCAGTGGTGAAATTCCCAGCTCAACCACTCCTTTTTATTCCCCTTGCAGTCTGTCTGTCTGTCTCAGTATTCAGTTTTCCTCTGTTCAAATAGCAATTTATTTTTACAGAATCAACGCCATCTCTGGTCTGGTATTTTTTTCCCAGGTTTGCTCCCTTAGTTCGCTTGGGTATTTACTGGGGTTTTGGTTTGGTTTGGTTTGGATTTTTTTTGGTTTTGTTTTCTTTTTTTTTTCCTCTGCCATTGCCGTTATTAATGCCAATATTTACTCAAAGTAGTGCTGTCTTTCTTATCAAATTTGGGTCATATTTGGATATCTCTGAGGTGTTTCATGTAGACCTTTAAATTTTACCGCTTGTCATTTTGGGAACATTAGATCCTGAAGGTCTCAGCCTAATGACAAATGGCTTGACTTCTCTTGGTTTGGGGAAACAATAAAATCCATCAGACACTCTGGTATAGAACCATATTGACCTGCATGGCTGTGAAGGGCATTTCTGGTAGGACTCTTTCAGTTTATCATGACCCCCTGCAAACAGATGCTCTAAGCCCAAGAGCTGTGTCAACTTTTAGCTAGTCTGGACAAGAAATTGCTTTCCTCTCCCATAAAACTCTTAGATACCTTAAAAGAAAATAAATCCAATTCAGGCTGGGATCCACAGTAAGGGAACTTAGACCCAAATTCTTATTCTGCATGATTTCTTGCTGCTTCCCTAATGTACTGACTGCTTTGAGGTGAGTATTTAGACTTTTGTTAGAGCTGTGCTTGTACACAACAACTCACTATGTTAAGGATTTGAACTTGAGTCTCCCAAAGAGACCTCTGAATGTCATGAATGATCGTATTAACTACTTTTCTTCCCTATGAAGAGAAAAAAGAAGAAAAATGAGCCAAAATCTTAGTGTCCTCAATTAATTCCTTTTATACCAAGGTTTGTACATAGATCAATTCTTGCCTGAATTGAATAAAAGCATCAGGAAAGTTTTCACATCCAGAATACTCTTGGAGGGCTATTGCCATAATTGTTCCATGTTGGTGTTCAGACCAACATCCTCCCCTGTATTTCTGTCTCCTAGTCTCAACTTCCTTGCCTTCATCTTAGGCCAAGATACAAATTGGCATGAAAGCTGCACACAAGGCAAATGAGAGGTTTTTTCTCCATTTTCAGCACTGCAGAGACCAATCCATGGACCCACTTTCAAGCAGTGGTGGAGGAAGCACCTGTAATGGTGGAAGCTAAACTTAAACAGGGTAAATTCAGGGCATGGCTTGATGCTGGTGCTGAGACCTGTAAACCTGGAATGCTATAGATAGGACACAAAATATTATGGGCCCAGGATAAGAGACTTGAGGTCCTAAGCCGCCTGTGTTGTAAGTGAAGAGAAATAAGTTTCTCCAGAAGGCAAAGCATCACTTTGTATAGCCTGGAAACACCAGTTATGCAAGTCCAGGATACAGAAATGTTCAAGTGTGGCATCTCACAACCCATCAACTGTTGTCTCCCACTCTTGTTTTTCTGCCTTTAAACACTGAGCTATTAACCTGTCAGTGAAGTAGATGTTACTGTAGCTTTTCATCTCATATTTATTTCAATAAAGCTTTTATTTAATATATTTGCTACACTTGGATGGTTCTGCTAATACCCTTCTCAGAATAATTTCCACTCTGCGTTTGTCAAGGCAACTAGTCCTAAAGCCATGCTGGAAACAACCAGGTTTAAAAATAGCAGAAACCAGAACATTTACTCGGGTAATGAAGACGGAGTCCACAATATAGTTGGAGAAAAAAAATTTCCCCTTTCTGTGGCCTCAGGAAGTTTTTAACAAGTCTCTTTCCCAAGAGAAAAATCCCCATGTACATGCAAAATTTCTCAATAGCAAACTGTCACACGTGCTTTAGAAAACATCCACAAAATCTACTTCGTGTCCTAGTGCAAGCAGTCAATTAAAAGAGTAGCAACCAGAAAATGTCACATTCCGATAACCAGTGCTGTGTCCTTTCTGATGGGTTATGGAAAATTTTCATCTTTTCTTTTGTCTTTCATTAACCTGAATATATTAATTGGAATGGTCATGCTTTCCATCACAATGTTTAGGAACAGATGTATCCGCTCGAGAGGAGCACCAGTGGGCCTTGGCACTGAAAATCAGAATGCCAGTCTTCCTTGACCTGTTGTGTCACCCCTATATCTAGCTAGGATATTTGCTTTTTCTTTTTTTTTTCATCATTTGTATGACTTTGCTCTCATTTTTATCTATCTCAAGGAGTGTGACTGTGGAAGTTTTTGCCGTATGTACTCACCCACATCTAGAATTTGGTCTAGGTTGCCTGCACCCTGTTTTTTCCCAGAAGAGGTCTTTTGCAAACAGTTTGCAAGACAGTAGCAGTTGGATCAAAGCTGTAGTGTTATATCTCAAAAAACAGGAGTAAGGTCACTGTACATATAGTGTTAGATAATGCAGTGGGCATGATACTGTGAGCAGTGTGCTTGGCACTGTACCCCTCTTGAACCAACCCCCCATGTTCAGCATGGCTCTCTGTAAAAGCTCACATATTTTTGAAAATTTGTCTGGGCACAGATGCCTGTTGCCTGTAACTTTGAAGGAAGCAGCCACAGCTAGCTCAGTGGTGGTACTGATGTTGTTTTTTGTCCTGACCAAAGCAATACACACATTCATATGAAAATCAGAAAATATTACTAGCCAAGGAAAAAAAGGGAATGCAGTTAATTTTTCTTAGAAACTGATGCACTTTTAAGAGAGGTTAGCAGGGGCTAAACAAACTAAATTAAATGTCATGTTTATAGTGTCACATAATTCTGCTGGAAGAGATATTCTTTTCTTTCTGCCATTGACTGAAACAATGCAAAAGACCATTTGTGTAGGCATTGCTTGCCTAGCATCCTTTTCAGACACATGTGCACTACAGTGGGAATGTGGCTGGGTATGCTGGGTCCCCACAGAGGGAGTTCCCTTCTCTGAGAAACTCTGCAGTTAAAATTTGAGTCTATGTTGAAGTGGGCTGCAGTAATCTCACGTGCTAACTTCTTTTAGTAGGCATTCACACAATGAGTGTGGGCATTAGTAGCAGGAGCTGCCATGATTCAACAAAGTTTTCAATCCATGCAGAATTCAGAGCATAAATGATTGTACTGAAGACACAGCAGTTACCTGGGTAGCTGCCTTGCTGCATCAGGGCTCTGGAGAGGAGGTGGTAGGATTTAGTGTACTATGCAGTTTTCAGCAGCATCAGGTCATGTTTTACAAACTCTGCTTCTTGTTCTCCTCCGCTCTTGTGGATGGGCACAAAGTCCCAGAAATTATTTTCAAGTCACAGACCTTAAATGCAACAGGTTAGCAGGGGGCAATACTTCCCAAAGAAGGCTGATCAATTGCAACTCAGCAGCAATAGAAAGGTGTAATTTATGGAAACCATCACAGGGCAGGGACTGCTGGCACTGGATGGACAGTGTTAGAAACCTTGCATTTTTTCCACACATCCTGGCCAGATTATTATAACCAAATTTAGGCTCACAAATATGTATTTATGCTCCAGAAATGAAATGCTTTCCTTTCCCAAAGGTGCTGAGTGCCTCCTGTTCACAACAGTTCAATTTGTCCTCCCTTGGTATAAGAGAATGCCTTTATTTTAGGTTCTTATTGGGTGGGTGGATTTAGGAGACTGCCTTTAACCACTCAGATTGGACTGTATTACTTTCTTCAGGCCACCTGCACCAAGCATGACATTGCACTGGTCCAACAGCTTTGTAGTCCACACGAGCAGTTCTTCCCTGACATAATTGATTGCTTCCTTATTGCCTGGGCTTTAAGAGTGTTTCTCTGAAGACAAGTTCAGGTTAAAGCCTGAGCTAGTTAAAACCCTTAGCTGAAGTTAGTAAGGCACCTTGATAAGAAATTACAGTAGGAATTACGGAAGAATCATCTTTCAGCTGGAATTCAATAAAAAGCAGTGTTTGGCATGTATCATACTTGTGGGTTAAATTAGTGTTTTAGGTTCTGAAAAAACATTTTCTCACTAAGTCTTTCAGAATTAGAAGCCTGACACTTTCCTATTTCAGTAGGAAAAAACAGCCATGTTGCTTTGTGATAGCGAAAAGGGGAATATTTTGTCAATGCAGGGTCCCACTTACTCATTGATTTGTAAGTGTTGTCCCTCTTCATTGTCCTCAAAGACTTTCACAGATCTGATTGCCATTTAATTAGCTCCTCTATCTCTCTCTTGTAGTTATAATTAGTGAAATGCATAAATATGTCATGGTTTGAGGAGACACAGGCAAAATTTTATGGTATTAGTGTGAGGACTCAGAGAGGGAGTTTAGGACCCTTTGTGAAAAGGTATCCAGGGCAGGGAAAACAAAGGGATCCAAGTTCCCTCCCAAACTCCAGAAAAATCCAGGAAAACAAGAAGTCCCTTCCTTCTTCCTGCTCTTCTCTCACTTGCCTTCTCGCTATGTGGAGACATCCTGGAGAGAGAAAGAATCCTGTCCCTTGTCATCAGCTCGTCACACGCTCTGCAGAATCCGAATCCATCAGGTGCTGGGAAGAGTTTTGGACCCTTTTCCCTGCATCAGCTTTGCCATGAGAGACTTTTTGGGAACTTTTATCAGCGACCATTGGACCTAGGTTTTGTACATACTTTTATATCTTGTTCCTCTCCCTGCCTGTTACTCTCCCTTCCCCATTTCATCAAACCTGTTCTAGTTTTAACTTCCAACCTTTAAGTCTCTCTTCCTTATTCCCCTTTTATCTTCCCCTGGGAGGGTGGAGGGGAGTAACAGAGAACAATTCTGTTCTCTGGGTTGTGGCTCACCCTGACCACTTAAACAGTGACAAAATATTACTTCATTAGTCCATGCTAGTTAGTTGATAGTAAGTTTAGCATATATTAGGCAGTTGGGTGAAGGGTTTTAAATACCTGAAAGAATAATTATGTGGATAAAGTGAGTTTGAAGTTGTTTATTTTGCACCAAGTAATCTGCAGAATGATAATCCTCTGGGGTTTTTTTATTTATTACTTACTGTTCATACAGTAAAAATTGTGATGCTTACTGTTCTTTAGAACAAGATTTACAGGGATGAATGGTGAACCACAGCGGATGCAGAATACCATCTTCACAATTTATTGGACTGCAAAATAAAAGGCAACTAAAATAAAACCATGCTTTTTCAGCGAGGGTAGCTGGTGAGTTTAAAAAGGGACAGTATCCGCTCTCATGCCATCTAGACTGTGGGGATTAATCAGCTTTCTTTTGGCTCCTAACAGCTTGTCTATGTTGTGCAAACTGTAGCAATGTCAATTCTGCTGTCACTGGGGGCATCTAGAAAGGAACTAAGAGACTCTGTAAGCAGGAAACAAAGACAACCTGGTATTCACCCTTTACCAGGGAACACTGGGTCTCTGTAATTTTTACATAGTAACAGAAACCAAGCTGAATAATGATCCAGCAAATCACAGGTTATGCAGTACAGAAAATAAAGCAATCTCCTTCTATCGCTGTAGATCTTTGGGATGGTCTGTTGCATGCACACACACAGCCCTCCCTGGTCACCACCTTTAATAAGTGCATTCATCTATGCAGAGCAGTTGACAGAAAGGAACTTCAGGATCATTTTCTCTGCCATTCCCCCTGAAACAATCCTCTGTCAGTGCGATTCCCTAGGGCTACACGAAAAGTATAGCAATTAAACCCAGAAGTATTTTTGATAGACAGCATAGATTGATAGGCAATCCCTGCAGAATATTGAGCCCAGGTGGTCACAACAGTAACCTTCAGCAGAGGATGGCAGCATCAGCATTGCCTGCATCCAGGTTCTCGGCTTTGTTCTACAGTGTGACGTTAGGATTTTTCTCTCTAAACCAGTGTCACAAGGTGAACTTTCAGTCTCAAGTGAATCTTCATGATGACTTCTACCTGAGAATGAACAGCATACGCACTGCAAAAACTTTTTCCAGTTCCTTTCTCTCTAAAGAGACAGTCAGTGAGGGATTTCCAGACCATCATATCCAACCTTGATGAAAGTTAAAGGACTAGGAGCCAAACGATTACAAATTCCTCACGTAGGCTATCGTTTTGACATTCAACAGTTTCCTTTCTGAGGAAGTTTTGTTCTGGTTTTATAGTATAGCTTCAATGCTACATTAATTCTTACCAAAAAGTTTCACCATCCTTCAGAAACTCTGAGTTTTCCAGAGGCACTATTCCAGTTGACTGCAGAGGGATATATAGCAAGGAAGTGAGAGTTTCTGGGAGATAGCAAAGGCAGCCATATATTTATGCTCAATGCACTACCTGGATTCTCTGTAATTTTTAGGCTGAACAAGTGACTAAGTAATATCTGCACTGCTGTATCCTGCCAGTTTCTGTTGAATTTGGTTGTCTCAAAACCTTGCATCACATGGCCAGATATCTGTCCATAGTCTTAGTGGAAAAGAATGTATCAGTCTCTTTGCAGGAGGCAGCTGCCTCTCCATGACTGCTCCATGTGAGATCAGGTACACATTGAGGGTGAGAGATATCGATAAGAAGAAAAATCAGAAGACCACACAGAGAACACTCATGAGTTATCTTAGCAGGTAAGATCAACTAACTCAAAAACCAAATAAAAATGTCATGGAAATGGTAACTGCAAGTTGACACTTCGATTAATGTTTTTCAAATACATTCAATAAAGAGTCAAGAAGATTGTCAACCCACAGTTTTTCCACTGGGTCTTTCATATCACATCATGCAAGTTGTATTTGTATGTGTTTTCCGAAGAAAAGGATAGTGTTCATTTTTGGAACAGTAAGAGTACAAGGTAGATCTTTCCCAGTCAGTATATAAACAGAGCAACCAAAGAAAGGACTGAGGCCTAGCAAGCTTGACTGATGCAGGATATGAATGTGTTACAAAGCAAGTTCATAAATTTTAGGTAAAGATGCAGCTGTGTAAAGCCTGAAGGTTTCCACTTTGACCCTTGATGCGGTGTCTGTCATTTTATTTATATCTCATTTAATAGGTACAATAAGGCAAGATGATCTAAGCTAGCCCTAGTGAGTTCAGGCTAGGAAGGTAAGGAGATAAAGGGATAGCTTTGAACCAGTGCTCCCCAGTGACCCACACTGCTAAATTGTTAGCACACTCCCTGGAAGATTTGGCCCATGATAATTAGTATTTTTCTAAACAGCTCCTGGACACAATTCAGAGAACACTGCAGGTCAGAAACTGGTTTAAACAACCAGTATGGATGAGGCCACAATGAGCTGGCAAGTCAAAGACAGTTTAGTTATTCCGGCATAAGTCGTGTTTCTCACTTTGGACAAGACAACAGAACTTGGACGATTTTACTTCTTAGGAAAGACATAGTCACTTTTTCTTCAGTTACCTTAATTGTTCCCACTGGGCAAGGGAGCTGAAATGCATTCAAAGGCTGTAAGCTAGAACACAGTACATCATCTTTTTCTGGACTTTAGTGCTTTCACATGGTAGTTCAGTTGTTTTTAATAAACTTTGGTTTTAGAGAAAGGCAGCAGGTACTGAGGCTTTAACTATCTTGCTCATTCTTTGTGCATTTGATCATTGTTTTCCTAAGTACTGGGGACAACACATGTTATTGGTCAACATTGCCACATAGAGTTACTCATCCACCTCTAATTTGGTCCTGAGGCACAAGGGGCTGCACTCAGCCAGGCATCAGACATCTACGTTGTGGTTGACTTCACCTGAGCTAGTTGCTCCCCTCCTTTACTTTGAAGTCCATGAAGAGAAAGTGGCTGGCCCAGTAGTTTACCTCAACATAAGCAGTCACCTAAAGTAGGAGGAACTGCAATAAAAGCACTGTTATGGAGGGCAGTCTCTGACAGATACCTATACTGTAGACAAATAAGATCATATCAAATTATTCCACCCTATAGTTCTTTAGTTCAATGTTGTCTCAAACTTCTGAAAGACTTGAATTTAATTAGAAAACAAGAGCTTTTCTGAACCCCTCATGTTCTACTGTCTGTTCATTGAAGCAGCTCAAGTCCCCACACCACTGGGCCTCTTGTGAAGCCTCAGATGGATTTTTCTTTGACTGGTTTTACTTTGATTTACCCAAGTCAGACGTGCAGCATGTATCTTTCCAAATCACTACCTAAGCGTAATTATTTACTGAAGAATAAGCTTTATTTTACATACCTTAAGTTGGATGTCTCTGTTACCAGGGGCAGATATCTATTTTTTGCAGTTTCATAACTAAAGATAAGTAACAACTGTGAACATTGGAAGATTGATTCCAAATACCTATACCAAAACCTGGGCACTTACTGAAATGGATTCAAACTTCTGACTGAAGGATCAGATAGGTTGTCTATTTGCTATTATTCTTTTAGACTCCCAATATTTTCTGATTTTGTTTGAACTGGAAGAATCCCTGTCCGTTTAGTGTATCAGCTTTTGATACCAAATAAAACCACAAAATGCAGAGTCAAGTAAACCTAAAATAAAAACCACAAGTACTATTGTTACTAATTGGTATCCTCGTTAGCAAGCTCAGCAGAGATGCCGGAAAATGAATATATATATATACAAAGACACAGTAGCAGACTTGAGCCCATAATTTACAATGAATAATTTATTCAATTAATTTAGCCTGCTTTTCCTCTCAGCAAAACAGATTACAATTTCCTTAAATGTATGCATTATTCAAACATGTTCAATAAAGAATACTTTTTGTTTTCACTGTATAGACTGATTACAAATATTGTAGCACTGAACTGGGTTGTTAAGTTGTGATTATTCAGAGACCTCAAATAGCATACTTTCTTCCACTTTTTTTTTCCTCTTCCCACTAATTGGATGGACAAGCAAGCACTCGGGGCTCATACATCTGCCAGTGGGAATTTAAAATTTCCTGTCAGCAGGTATTCAACACGTGTAACTTTAAAGAACACTTTTTCTGGCCAGGAAAGTCAAAATCCGTGGAATCCTCACCCACATATACTATGGGTATATATATATATGGGTATATACTTCACAGGCTCTCCCCCTGCCCACCCTTCTCTTTTTGTTTACAAATGTTTTCTTTCTGAACTTCTATAAAGATTGCAGGAATTTTAACATTTGTTTGAAATTTCAGGCTGCTGCTTTAGCAAAATATCTTCTGCCAAACCCTAGCTACAAGTTTCAGTTGCATTAAAAGGAAAATGCCATTTTGAAGGAGAAAAAAGAAAGAGGAGAGAATGTAGAAGTTACTGTTGTTTGTCCTGAAATTCTTAGGCACAGCTGAACTCCATGCCACAGCACATGCTGCACTAGTGTAGTTGCACACCTCTAAAAAAACCATAGAATCGTTTGGACGGGACCTTTAAAGATTCTCCCTGCTATGAGCCAACCCTCCTGCAATGATCAGCGACATCTTCAACTAGATCAGGTTGCTCATGCTACTGATGTTCTTGGAGGAAGGAGACCTGGAGACCTGTAAGCAGCGGCGCAGCAGATGGTGTTGGTCCCTGGGCCCTCTGCTTCCCCCTCACACAGCTGCTTGAGCTGCTCATGCAGTGTTTTCAGATGCAGATTCCCAGTGAACAGGAAGGTCTCTATTTGAGCAGACCCCAAACCCTCACAATGGAAGTGCCTTCTAGAAGAAATACACCTCTTCTCCTTCTGCATGTTGGCAGCTCTGCGCTGGAGCCTGTTGAAGCCCAGCTGGGTGGGGAAGCTCCAGTCTGCTGTATGCAATACACTCCCAGCCACATGGATTAGCAGCAGTATTAGGCTCTTGATATCCAACTGATACAACATCATTCTGCAGCCCAGCAGGCAACAGAATTTGCAGCCATGGCAATAATGACAGCTGGGTCATTACACACAAACCCGACAGTTTGTTAGTGTTTACTGTGATTTTTAAGCAAATTATTTTGACTCTATTGGTGCCTCTTTTTGTGTGTGGTATGTGTTCTATTCTGCAAAATAGTAATAATTCTTCACAATAGTGAATATCGAATCTGTATTGCAAGGTGATCACTGGAAGGTGGGGGTTTTTTTACATTCAGTTGTTAGGGTTTGCTCAGACTGATTCTTTCACAGGCTATACATGGCCAACCAAGAAACTGAAATGAACACTAGGACTTGTGTTTAGTAAAAGCAACTGGAAATTCAGATCTTAGCTCTGCACAATGAACTGCATGCAGGCAATGCGGCAGATGGGTGAAGAATCTCAGTGAATACTTGTGAATAATGAATACTTGTTCTTTAGGAGGCTCATGACCTCTTAGCAGACATCCTACAAGAATCATCAGACACATTGTTGAGAACATTTTCCATGTATGTGACTAGAAATAAAAGTAGATCTTGACTTAAATAATGAGATCTTCAAACTAGATTAATGCGTATTTGCTAGGAGCTCTGCAAAAAAGATTACCTTTCTGTCTTCCACTCTAGTTTTTTAAGTGAATATCAGCCACAAAGCTGTATAATAATGGATAGTGATCCTACTCAAATATTTGATCATCAAATGTAGCACCATTTGATAAATGAAGAGACAGAAAGCAAGAACGAAGAGAAGGGACCATAAGCTAGAGGCCACCGGTAGTCACATCAGAGTCTGGATTTACTTCTAAATTTCATTAAAGGGAACAAAATAATAAAATATAAATAAGGCAGTACAAATGAACTTGTAAGAATTCTCTCTAAAACCTCTAAAAAAGCTAAAGAGAATTCTTAAAAAGTCTCTGTTGGGCACAGGACTATTTAAAGATATTCTGCCCAAGGAAAACTTGTCTTTTTTTTTCAACTTTCTCTTTCTTCCTTTCTCTGTTTTATCTCTCTTCCTCTCTCTCCCCCTCTCTCTTTTTCTTCCTTTCTCACTCTCTTTCTTCTCTTAGTCTTTAAGAATGTTCTGAGTACTTGAAAATAATCTGATAATGGAAATATTTTCTAAACAATAATTGATGAGGCTTGTACTTTCGGTGCTGTAATTTTCTGTGTCCTGAATTTCTGGTCACACACCGTGACTGCTTTTGGGAGGCAAATAACTATCAAATCAGGTAGCAGAGCTTGCTTCACACATGGGAGAATCACTGGTCCTATCTTTCCTTCCCCTTACCTTTCCACTTTGATTCCAGATTGAAAAGTATCAGACTATGAAGGAATGTTGTCACATTCAACTTCATATTGTTGTAATATTTCTCTCAAGTGTGGTATGAGTTCTATTCCTTATCTTAAAAAAAGAAAAAAGGCTGAATCCATTCCAGTTTCATCTGAGTTCATGACAGACATAGGAAGCAAAGAAAAATGTGACTGCAGGAGACAGTTGTATCATTTTACTTGTATGTGTCATGGATTCAGATGTGACATTTTTGGACTGTTCATTCAGCAGTACAAGATACATCAGAAGTGGAATAATTCCTGATCATTGCACTACTTCTGCAAATATCTAACTTAGCTGGGTTGTGTGCTGCAGTTACAACAGTACCAGCCTCTGTCAAATGACCATAAGTGCCCGCAGCATGTGGTGAGTAGTATATGAAGGATTAAAGAGTTGTCTGCAAGGAAGTTACTGCAGTTACCAAAAGTAAAGTACTTAGCACAAGGATCTTACACACTCTTGAATTATTATATTCTCTTAGTGAATTAGTGCAAAAGAACTCATTTGCTGAAAATTTCTATTGTTCTTAATACTTTCCCCATGTTCAGACTTGAGCCAAAGTCCATTGAAATCTTTCCAAGGGTAGAATGGGAACACTAGGAACAATTCCAAGTTCACATGGGACATCTTTATTCCTCTTTCTTCTCTGTTTGCAGTTCATGAGTTTTCTGTGACTCTCAGTTAACTTGTTAAAATAGTGGGCTCTGATTGAAGAACAAAAAAGATGCAACAGATTGGGGGTGGGCACCATGTGAATTCTGTAGGAGTTTTGGAGCATGGACATGGGATGAGTCTATCCTTATTAAATCACTTTATTGTGGGTTATTTTTCCAAAGTCTTGACTTGTGATTAATAATAATTTGTACAAGTGACTTCAGAAAAAAAAAAAGAAAAGTTCTATTCATGCATTTGCCTGTTTGTGTATTCCCCTTTCTACTACAGGGAGTTCAGAGCATTCATCCTGTAAGGTGGAGCTCAAAAGTAGTACAATCACTAATGGACATTTGAACAGTTTCAGTGTTGCTTCATTCCCTCTGCTCAAATGTATTTGCACAAAACATCTATTTTTGCTTCAACCTTCTGATTATGGCTTCCTTGCTAGTCACACGTACGTATACAACAAAAGTGCCTCTTTCACATCCTCTGAGTGGTGCCATATGCTGACAAAACCTTATTAAATTCACAAGCCAGATTTCACTGGCTATTTGCCCTCCACTTTGAAAGTGGTTTGTTAATAAATACTGCTCAATACCACTACTTTCAATCTGCTCCACCTCTCCCAAGGTAGCTGGTAAATACACAATTTAGCTCTCAATCCAGAGGGCAGCCGCAGGTCAAATGTTTGCAACAATTGCATGATTCCTAAGTTAATTACCAAGCAAAATCTCACATATTGCTGCAAAAGTCTCTATTCCCAGGCATATTTTTCTTGATTTCATTTGCTCCTTTTCCCTTTCCTCCATAAACAGCCTGAAAACACTCTTTTCAGTCCAGACCCTGTTGCTTTTTTAGGAGCTTTCTGGCACAATCGCCCAGAGCCAGGAAGATTTGACATTTAAAAGGTCTTGACATTGTTCAGGGGATTTTACCCAGTGCCGGACAAGTGCAAGCAAACTCAATAATGGGGCCATTGTACCCTGACAGTTCAATGTTAGCTCTGCTTCACATTACTGCAGCCCCCCTGCCTGACAGCATGGCTTAAAAGGTCATGGGTTCATTACTGGTATTATTTAGGCTGAGGCCTGCTATGACTTAATGGAGAGGAGAAATCTTTATCAACAGCACACAAATGTGTGGACTGAAAGAAAAACAGTAATTTAAATGAAGCTGGGTTGCAGGTTGTAACTGCGTGGAGATTTCTTGTGCGGTGGATACTTTTCTCAGTCATTCTTCTTCAATTTCTCCAGTAACACGTGCCCATGGGCTGGTCATGTAGAGCAGACTGCAGCTAGAGCCTGCTCCACCCTCTCCTCTCAAGATCTTCTGCACCCCTCCCTTTCACACCAGTTCGCCTTTGCTTCCTATCTGACTGCTTTCTTTGTCTCTCAGTCCAGCCTTTCATGCTGTCCCTCATGGCTGGAACAGCTTCTCCCTTCACACATGCCAAATTCCTTTCCTCCTCAGAACATCTGAAGATGTGGCTGCTGAGTGCAGCATCCAGGTTGAGCGCCGCTGGCACCACACTTGGCTGTGTCTGCACAGTATCTATCCTGCAGTTTGCTTACAAGTTTGGTAGTGAGGGAAGCTCTCATTTCTTCATCTTGTCCCACAAATAGTCTCTATACCCTACTACATGCAGCATTCACAAAATAT
Organism: Aegotheles bennettii; assembly: GCA_013398125.1. NCBI lineage: Eukaryota > Metazoa > Chordata > Aves > Caprimulgiformes > Aegothelidae > Aegotheles > Aegotheles bennettii. Next base: position 130,173 of record VZRW01011929.1, on the reverse strand, counting down.
TTTCTCTTACTTGGCATGTGATTTAAGAGGACTACTTAGATTATTGAATTTGTGATTCAGAATCCCAGAATGTGTCCCTAAAGCATGAAACAGCAATGACTCCGCTTTATAGAATAACTTCAAAACTCTGGCACTAAACCCAAAAGTACCTTTTACCTCCTGAAGTGTTCTGAGGCAGATGAGTTAGTGTTAGTTAGCTCTAGCAGTCTGGCAGTATTAGAAAGATCCCTTTCCAGCTCTTCAACATTTTTATTTTAGGACTTCTTGATTTGTCATTTCTAAGATTAAAGACTCAATCCCAGCCCTGATGCTTGCTAAGAACCATCAGGGCAATCTCTTGTGAGAAACAGAATATGGAAAAATAACTGGTACTTGTGGCGTTGGATGCATGTTAGTTACCCCACCTGCCATTGAGTATTTCTTTATTCACAACATTGGTAGTACAAAGAGTGCCTTCACATGTAGAGATGGATCACCTCAGAACTGAAATCAGTACTATAAGGGAATTCAAAATTCATAAATCCAGGCTTAGAGAAATCAAAGCTTCTGCAGTTTCAGTAGAGCCATGACATTCAGTTGCCTGTATTGCAAACTATGACAGAAACAGTGCAAATAGCCATATTACAATACAAACAGAAGGGAAACATAAATAGTAATCCCTGTAGTAGATTTGCGTGTGTTATCTTAGAAAAAAAAATAAATACCTCTGCAACTTCTTTGTGTATACCAGTTTTCTGAAGCCATTTCCCATGTTTTTTGTCACTAGTGATAACCACAGTAAAGATATGGGTGTGTTTGACAGGTGTGAAAGATGCAATGGTAATGCCCTACAGATGCTAAAATACTTACCATGTCACGTAGGTTGGCTAAAAAAAGGCTTTCAACCGATGGTATTTTAGAGCTGCTGAAATTTTGAACTGAGATGAGCATCCCCAGGATTGACCTGAGGATTCTTATCACTTATCAGGCTCAGACCTTTACCTTGGTGTTTATGCAGTTTGTGCTTTTACTGTTTCTAGCAGCTTGTGTTGGGGGATAAGAGAGGAGGCAAGAAATAACAACATGGAAAGGCCTAAATACGCAGAAATTGATTTCACATTTTCTTGACAGCAAGACCTTTTGTGATTTAGGAAACAAAAGTTAACATGGAAATTTAATAAAGTCTTTTGTGGGGATTTGTTCTGCATCCTAGCGGTTTCTCAAAAAGATAACAAATTGTGTGCAGGCAAGCACTGCTGGATTCCATCCAGCTCTTTACCCCTCCTTACCACCTACAGCTGGAGCTAGTAAGCAGGGTGTGCAGCAGGTGCACTAAGCTGGATCTTGGTTTGAATCAGGCTGCTTTCCTTTTTAATGAATCTCATTAGTGAAGTGTTTAATTTATTTTATCTTTTCATGAGGAGGAACACTTGACTTGTTGTTATGAATCAACATGTCATTAATCCATCTGATTGCTGGAACCTGTTCAGTAAAAGAAAAAATACATAGCAGTAGTAGGAATAACAGCAGTGTATAAGTTGTTTGAGTGCATACATACATATATACAAAGGCCTTTATAGCCCAGCTACAGACATTGAGTGCCATCTGAGCTACATGCCTCCGTTTTTCTCAGACTAATTATCAGATGTAATATGTGGGGAGTTTTATTTTTATGGTTGTCCACCACTTCAAGGTGTAATAGTCACATTGTCACACAAATGTACTTAGACTCGCAGTCACCTGAGGATCACAGAATCACAGAATCACAGAATCCTAGGGGTTGGAAGGGACCTCGAAAGCTCACCCAGTCCACCCCCCCTGCCAGAGCAGGGTCACCTAGAGTCCATCACACAGGAACGCATCCAGGCGGGGTTTGAATGTCTCCAGTGAAGGAGACTCCACAACCTCCCTGGGCAGCCTGTTCCAGTGCTCTGTCACTCTGTGATCATTGAGCATGTTTAAATATTAATTTTGCAGCACCTTTTGCAAGGTTGGATTGTTGTTGGTGGTGTAACTTCTCCTTTTTAAACAAAAACGTAGTCTGAGATTAAGGAATTTATTGTGGGTCATGTAAGGAATCACTGAGGTCAAAAAAACTCTAAAACCTGGCTTTGAACCTTTACTGTTACTATTAGGTATATCCCAGTAGCAATATGGGCAGGCTGGAGAGATTCATGTGTGAAGAGGTATGCAGTAATCTAAAAACACAGAAACAGGCTATAGAAAATCGAAGAGCAGGCAAAGCCCACCTGCTGAAGATCCCCTTCTTTTGGTTCTTCTAAAGTTTAAGCTAAGTCTTTTTAGTTTAATTAATTAATTTAAGTAAATTAGCTTAATTAATAAACTAATAAATAAATATTGATTCTGGAATTTTAATCTCAACTTGAGTATAATTTTAACCTGATTCATGTCTACATTTGTACAAATATTTGCTTCAATACTATTATGGAAAACTAATGTAACCATTCCAGAAGTGTTTCTAGGTGACCTTATTACAAGTGCAGATTTTGAAACATTTTTGTAAAATACTGTAGTTTGGGGAAAGACCTTTCTGTCTTTTATTAGGCAAAACTATTATTGGCTTCAATAGGAATTTTGACCATTAAAGATTAGAGGAGATCATAGGATTTTGTGGCCATTGTTTGTAAAAGGTAAAAAATTTTTTATCCACAACAATGATGTTCATCATCTTTAAATTATCACTTTATTTTATTTTATTTTATTTTATTTTATTTTATTTTATTTTATTTTTTACGTGAAACAAAACCTCCCAAAAATCCAAGCCCAAACCCTTCTTGTATTCAAATACTATAAGGAATCAGGCCCCAGTAGAAAGAAAATAATGATTTAAACTGCAAATTCTCCATTCCACTAAGAGCAGAAATATTTTAGTGTGAAGATCCTTGTCATCTAGAGGAAAAATTATCCAAAAGGTAGTTGAACTTGGATATGGATTTCCATTGCTAGCATTCTTGAAAATAAAGTAGACCCAGACCTGAGAGGGTCTGAAACCCACAGGTTCCTAAGCCAGGCAAGGAGCTGTGCTGAGCACGTTTCCCCTCTCACATGGGTTCCTAGTCAACTCATTCTCTTCTGTTTTTGGTGAAATAAAACCTTCTTAGTGTGTGGGCTAGCTTGTCTAGCAGTGATTTTCTGTCTGGCAGTGAAAATCAGTCCTAACGTTGCTGAGATGTTCCCTACAATCCCCTGTGTCCAAAGAGTTTAGGTATTTTTCCCCATCAGGAATTAAATGCTTGCAGTGCTGCTCAACAGAATGAAAGCAAACTTACATTAATATTATGATTCATGGACTGTATTTTCATGAAATTAAGATCATGAGGTAGCTTATCGCTAGTTCCAGCTAGAGCAACTGCTTTTCTTTTCTGTTACCTTTGATATGCAAATCAACATTTCAGGTACTAGAAATCTGTCCTATTACAAAAATTGACCTATACCTTTTCATCCTGAAGTTTATGCTCATTTTAAGCTACCTCTATAGATAAACTCTACAAGTAATTTGCAAACTGAACTACTTCTGAAGTACATGATTATAAATGTTGAACTCAACAGAATGGTCTGTGAGTTTTTGGAGAGACCGTATACTGTTACAGACCCACAGCACATGGTGTTTTAGCTGCACGTACCATACTTTCTCTGCTAAAGCACCTTCCCAGTAGCCATTTTATAGCTATATACCACAGATGCTTACATCCAAGGCACGGCAACAGTTATGGGAGTGTGCATGTATTTCCTGAGCTTTTCTTTGCACCAGTACAGGCTGGGGGCTGACCTGCTGGAGAGCAGTGTAGGAGAAAGGGACCTGGGGGTCCTGGTGGACAGGAGGATGACCATGAGCCAGCAATGTGCCCTTGTGGCCAAGAAGGCCAATGGCATCCTGGGGTGCATTAGAAAGGGGGTGGTCAGTAGGTCAAGAGAGGTTCTCCTCCCCCTCTATTCTGCCTTGGTGAGGCCACACCTGTGTTGTGTCCAGTTCTGGGCCCCACAGTTCAAGAAGGACATGGAACTGCTTGAGAGAGTCCAGCACAGAGCCACAAAGATGATGAAGGGAGTGGAACATTTCCCTTATGAGGAAAGGCTGAGGGAGCTGGGGCTCTTTAGCTTGGAGAAAAGGAGACTGAGGGGTGACCTCATCCATGTTTACAAATATGTAAAGGGTGAGGGTCAGGACGATGGAGCCAAGCTTTTTACAGTGACGACCAATGATAGGACAAGGGGCAATGGATGCAAACTGGAGCACAGGAGGTTCCATGTGAATATCAGGAGAAACTTTTTCACTGTGAGAGTGCCAGAGCCCTGGACCAGGCTGCCCAGAGAGGTTGTGGAGTCTCCTTGGCTGGAGACATTCAAACCTTGCCTGGATGCGTTCCTGTGTGATGGACTCTAGGTGACCCTGCTCTGGCAGGGGGGTTGGACTAGATGATCCTTCGAGGTCCCTTCCAACCCTAAAATTCTGTGATTCTGTGTGATTCCATGTTCAATGGGTTACTGCAAGCAAACAGTGAAGCCTGGTTTTTGGAAAGATTCAGAATCACACAAATATTCTCCTCAGTCCGTTGAGTGTCCATGCTCTGAGCTTAAGAACTAAGAAATCACAAAAATAAAGAGAAAAAGCGCTGGGTTGTGGCATGGCAACCTTCCAAGTAGTTATGATAAACTAGCATTGTTCACTGCTTGGGAAGTTAAACAGAATTACGCATTGTTCTAGAGCAGCTGGGGAGTGGTTCCCCAGGCTGTTTCTTACAACAGTATTTTAAGGAGGTATAATACAATCTAGTATCGCTTTTAATTAAATTAGCCTAAAAGGCAAAAGGCATGTACTTGCTCATTTTCAGGGCTGCAGCTGAAAAGTAAACATTGCCAAGCTGAGGGCAAAATGGCAGCTTTTTGAGAACAGTGTTTTTGTAAGGGAGAAGTCTTTTGTATGAATGCTTTTTCATTATAAAAGAGACACAAAATACTTTTTAATTAAGCACTTTAAACAACTGATTTATTGCTACTGCATATTCTTTTCAAAGTTGTTGTTCACTATCTTTGATTCTCATTGTGGTCAGTGAATGGTAAAGACTTCAGTGTAATGCTTCCACATGGAAAAGAAATAATGCTTTGACTCTGAAAAACCTTGGGCTAAAAGCTCATGGGTGTTTCCAGCATGCTCCTGGGTCAAGTGCAGTTTGAAGGATGAACATGGCTATTCATCTGGATTATTTTGAAACCAAATTTAGGGTTCAACTTTCCAGAGGGTGGGAGCACAGTGCTTGGGTGAGCCAGATCCCATCAGGACTCTCAGATAAGTCACTTAGAATAGTTTTTTGTGGGAGGTCACAGGAATCCAGCTGAATTCTGGACATTTTAGTATACACATAGTCTATACGTACATTATGCACATGCTGGTTAAGAAGTGACTTTTGGAAATGAAAACTTCTTTTGAAATAAACTGTGTCTCTTTTGTCCCTATCCTTCAGATTGTTGCTATAGAGACTTTTTACTTGAAATGGAGGAATGGGAAAAAAAAGCACCACATAAAAACTGAAAGCTAGTGAGCTCCTTTTAGGTAGCAGAGGCTCAGTGGCTGTCCACTGAATAGCCCAAAGTACATGAGAAGGCCACTAACCTTTCCACATGTTGTGGAGCTTTCATCCTTCCTATGTGCATTTGGAGGACATCCTGTGGCTCTAACTTGTAGTGTGAATTACCCGTCCGAAGTGTAGTGGGGGAAGAGAGAATGAGTAATTCCCCAGGACTTCAGTCATGCCTTTGGTCAGTGGGGACGCTGGTTGTTTTGTTGGGGGCAGAAAATACAACATATTTTCAAACTCTTACCAGAAAAGGAGGTAAAAGCCTCAAGTGCCTTTTGAAAAGGATGACTACAGGATAGAATTTCCTGCAATTTTAGCATCTGAATCCCCTTCTTTGCTAACATTATTGGAAAGACACAGACACTTGAACTCTTGATATTTTCTGCAAGTCTGCCTTTGCTTCAGTACAAACTGGAACTAATCCAAAGTCCTTCCAGGTTGACCTAGAGTATTCCTGTAGAGCTTCAGTGGGATTTAGAGCAAGGTATGTGTGTGTCTTAGAGTGTTTGCACATTAGGTATAATTTTTTCTCCTTAGCATCCAGTGTTCATTAGTGAATGTTAGCATTCTGCTGGTGATGGTTGGTTTTATTTCCATTTTAAAGATACATTCAGGAGACATTTTCCAATTTTGCATGGAAATAAAGCTGATCCATTTTCATTTTTAAATGTATAAAGTTCTTACATATTAGGTTATATCTTGGGGATCCTTTGATTTTTATGGTCCTTCTTCCTCTTTTTCCAACCTCCTGCAAGGTGTTTATCAATTTCTAACTTGGTAATTACACCTTGAATTATTCCTGCTCCAGATTTTAGCTACAGAAGAAATTAGTATGATCAACAGTGCAAAGTTTTCTTCCATTCTTCTGTCTTTTGCATATTTCATTGTTGTAACTCTTCATATTTGCTCCACTGAATGTTCCCTGGTGTGACGAGAATGACATATGTATGGAAGAGAAGAAAATTTTTGTTAAGGAAGGAGATAGCATTTCCAGACATATTCTCTAATTATATCTCTTGCAGTGAGTCACTTAGTTTTGATTTCTGTCTGCAGAACTACAAATTTATGGACTGGCATACAAAACCATAAGGCTCATTTATACAACACTTATGTTTTCACTTAATAATAGGCACAGCATTATTATTGACTTGATGATTTTTGCTTTCAAGTGCTTTTATTTCTCTCATTGTTCAGCTGCCATTCATTGGTTTCCTGCTGGTCCCTGATGTGAAAAAAATAGATGGTATGCTAATTGGAGACCAATTTGGTATCCGATATTGCCCAATAGCACTCCTTCTAATAGCACATGGGTGTTATGGGTTGAATATTTCATATCAAAAGTCTGAATAGTAGACATGAATTTTCCCTATTTTTTACTGTATCAGAGTATCATAGGCTGAGATAACGTATTGTAGTAAGTGATATTATGGGTGTTTGGGTTGTATATATGTACCTGCTGTCATCCTGGTATTGGTACTTTGAAATGAGGGGAAGATCTACATGCAGTAATTAATCAACAGAAAATGATGAGAACTAGTGCTTTCCAACCACAAGGAAGGCAGGTGTGATGCAGAGATTTGTTGGGAGGGTGTTTGTGGTGGAGACAGGGAATATCTTGGAGCCATTGTTCAAGGCATAGGTTGCTGACAGAGCAATGTCTCTTATGTAGTAAATGTCTTATTCAAGAAGAGGAACCAAAGTTGTAAAATATAAAAGGGAAAAAGAAAACAGTTTAGGTCACTGAAACACTGAAGGATTGTCTTACAAGGAGGATGAAAAGAGTTGGTTGGCTTAGCCTAGCAGAATAAACTCTAAGAAGGATCTCGTTTCTCTTTATAATCACGAAGGAAAGTGTAAGCCACAACAGCAAAAAGGCAATGTAGGTAGAAGACTAAGTGGCATAGTTTGGCTGTGAATCATGGTTTGGGTTTAGAATCAGGTTTCCACCCAATGTATGAAATAAGAGTACTGAAAGTCTTGGACTGAATGCACATGTGGGAGATCTCAGTAAGTGGCACGAATGGGATTATGTGACCTGGCTGACCATGGTGGATGGGAGACTGGCCTCAGGAATGGGCAACCTGGGTCCTCTAGACCTGTTTACAAAATACTTAGTAGCTGTAATTGCCATGAATTATTGCATTCACTTCAGCTTTGGCTAAGCTCTCCTCTGTTTCATATCATAGTGAAGAGCAGAAACAGGAAAGCATGTTGGGCAGGATTCTCTCTCAAAAAACAATAATATTAATAACAACAACAACAAAAATAGTAACAATAAAATAACATAATGGACAAAGAACCCTGCACAGATCTCTCTAAATCAGTGTCTATGTACACTTGTATCTCTCCAGTTTGTGTATGTTTATACACACACGTTTTAAAGTTATTGAGCGACTAGATCGGTCCACATTAAGTGGCTGTGACTTTTATCATGGTTGATGTGTTTTATTTTCTACCAAAATATCTATATTTCCCACTTTAATTGCTTTGTTTCCCGTGTTCATTTGTAGCTATAGTCCTAATAAAATAACGTTTTCATTTTCTCTGTTAAATAATTCTTTCTCTGCCTCTTGAATTATGACTACAAAATTCAAAGAGGCAAATCCATGACTCACTTTTAGAATTTAATATAAGGCTGTAAAGGTTTACAGTATGCAAACCCAGCACTGCAAAAAAAATATAGTTAGATAGTCCACTGCCTTGGGTGCCTGAAAAACAAAATAAACTGAAGTGGGGTTTTTTAGGTCTTTGTTGGCCTTGTTTCTTTAATGCATGAAAAGATTACCACATTCATTCATGCTTTTGTCACCTTCAGACTTGTTAATGCAACCATGGGGTTACATAACACAAACACTGTGAATTTTCATCTGATGTTCAAGGCATATAAATATTTCACATGTGCAGAGTATTAAACTGATGTTTCAGGAGTTGTGCTGGCTTAGGATTTTTTTGCCTGCATTTATTTGTTTGTTCCTTTTCATGGATATTTTTGGGTGGTAGTTTTCATCCTTAAAAAATGACTGAAGGTACTTGTTTGATTCACCTCTAAATTTCTGGGGAAAAAATATTCAGAAATCTCCAAACCTTTTCTCTCTTTCTGTACTCTGAAATCTTCAGTCAAAGACATTTTTTGAAGGATCTCATGTTCTTTCCCTCCCTTCTCTCTCTCTCTGCTGCCTCTTTCCTCACCCATCAACAGATATAAAAGCCTTAGAAGATTTTCAGCAATCTCAAAGCTTAAGACATACTCCCAAAGCATTCTGTATTCCAGCTAGCAATAAGTTGTATTGGACTTTCCAGATCACAATAAATAGAGGTTGCTGAAGGAATTTAAGTAGGGACTAATTCTGAAGAATGAGACTAACCTGTTAAGTAAGTGAGAGCCCTACCAATAGGAGTCGCCATCGCTTTTCTATAACCCAGTTACCCAAACCCTTGTATTTTGATGTGTGCTGTGGTGTAAGGCTCGTATGAAGTCATTGGACCATGATTCCTGTCCAGCGAAGTTGCTTAAATTCTCTCAATCTTAATTTTCCCACCTATAAAATACAGCTAATAACACACCCGGGAGTTTTCTAGTACCTACCAGGGTAGCTGCAGGTGTTGTTTGGGTAGTGTAACACTGACTTCATTGTGCAGAAGAGGAACCTAAGACTCGGGAAGGGTAAATTACTCACTGAGGGGGGAGGGAGAAGAAGGAAGTGGCTTAGAAGCTGACTTGAGAAGCTTAAGTTTTGGAGAGCTAGAGAAGGAAAGGGAAAAGGAATATCTTCCCCCTACAATTTCCTTTTGCATACCCCCCTGAAAAGTCACATCAGCAGCTGTCTGGTGGTTCCTGAGCGGTACAAGTTGAAGGCAATGGTCTCTTGCCACTCTTCTGGTTTCCAGGCAGTAATGGTGCTTTATATTTAATGAAACATATTCCCTGGGGAAAAAACAGCATAAGACAGCAACTGAGCCCAAGTGTTTTTGAAGACTCTGCTGGTTATAGATGTTGAGAAATTGTAAAATTTTCAGGCAGAAATCCCTGCCCTCATCTCTCCAGTTCTGCTGCATGCTGCAAATTTGGGTCCCAAGTTCTTAGCCATTGTGATGGATGACCATGAGGATGACCATGAGGATGACTCATGAGGATGACCATGAGCCAGCAATGTGCCCTTGTGGCCAAGAAGGCCAATGGCATCCTGGGGTGCATTAGAAGAGGGGTGGTCAGTAGGTCAAGAGAGGTTCTCCTCCCCCTGTATTCTGCCTTGGTGAGGCCACATCTGGAGTATTGTGTCCAGTTCTGGGCCCCACAGTTCAAAAAGGACAGGGAACTGCTTGAGAGAGTCCAGCGCAGAGCCACAAAGATGATTAAGGGAATGGAACATCTCCCCTATGAGGAGAGGCTGAGGGAGCTGGGTCTCTTTAGCTTGGAGAAAAGGAGGCTGAGGGGTGACCTCATTAATGTTTATAAATATGTAAAGGGTGAGTGTCAGGACGATGGAGCCAGGCTTTTGTCAGTAATGACTAATGATAGGACAAGGGGCAATGGTTTTAAACTGGAGCATAGGAGGTTCCATGTAAATATCAGGAAAAACTTTTTCACTGTGAGAGTGACAGAGCACTGGAACAGGCTGCCCAGAGAGGTTGTGGAGTCTCCTTCGCTGGAGACATTCAAAACCCGCCTGGATGCGTTCCTGTGTGATGTACTCTAGGTGACCCTGCTCTGGCGGGGGGGGTGGACTAGATGATCTTTCGAGGTCCCTTCCATCCCCTTAGATTCTGTGATTCTGTGATTCTGTGATGATATTGCTACTTGCCTAATATTCACTTGCATGTTTTCTGATGTTCCGACTCCCTGTTTCTAGAATGGGGCAATGAGTTTGCTCAGCAGAGCCAGTTTGCCCGCCAAAAGTTGATTTTTTCAATGGAAATCAGACTTCTGTTCTTACATCATCCATACTCACACCAGGGATATTGTGACTTACTGTCCTATTCAAACCAAGTTTGATGCAGGTAGAATGTAGGAACAGCATTCCTAAAAAATTGTGTAAAAATAGGTGTGCAAGCACAAGAAAAAAAATGCCTCGACAAATGAAGAAGAGAAAGCAGGAAAAGCTGAATCCTTAGTAGACATCCAAGAATCCACTCATTCAGGAAGAAACCCATAGAGAATCTAGAGCTGCAAGGAAAACATCAGATGGTTCTTTCACCCTCCCAACAGCCAAACCAATTAGCCACGAGCCATAAATTTAAAGGAAATGAGGCTGATTAGACTTCCTGTCTAGGAAACTACTTGCTTTTCAGGGATTAGCACTACAAGGACTAGCCTGTGGCAGACACAGGTGTAGAATTTATGCTCTGGCTGCCCTTGGCTGTGCTTAGAGCCTTTTTAAAGCAGATATGCCTGGAAACCACAGACTGAGCAGAGCTGCATGATGAGATCAGAAGCTCAGTCATCATAGAAAATACAGTTTTTACACGGACCTACTGACAGTTTTCTGAGGTAGCTGTCAATTGTTTCACTGAAATATTCAACCTCTTCTAAGAGAATCAAAGGCCTTAACTATGAGGTCATGAGAATTTCAGTTGGACAGCACTTAAGGCACATACTTAATGTCTAAATTAGATTATTTTGATGATCTTTTTCCAATACACCTTTGGTCTGAATATGGCAGCTTAAGACAAAAGTATTGTCAAATACAGTTTGCATACTGCAAAATGTGGCAGGAACCCCTCATTTTCAACTGACTAAATGATACCATCCTGAATTTTAAGGCAACGTCAGGCTGTTTTTCCATTTGTAGAACACACTGCCTTAAAAGAATATTACGTTTATCTTGTACATGCAAACTTGCTGGGTAAGGCTGGAAAATATCCCTGTGTCCCTGATATTATCCAGTAACAGGGCAGTCTAACTACTTTTTGATGCAGTCTCACCTTACAATATCTTCTTAATTATTTTAAAATTGGTCTGCTTGCTTTCAAAATGCTTGCCAGTGAAGAGGGTTAGCACCCACCCTAGACCCTGCCCCACTTAATTGCTTAAGCATGTGATGAAGTGCTTTTCTTCATTGGGCTTCTAATGCTCAAATATATAAACACAAGTCTGTTTCAGAGGCGAATAAAATGTAATGCTATGGCAGGTGATGAAGCTTATATCTACATCCCTAAGATGTATATGATACTGTTTAATTCACACGTAAGTCTGAAAGCATTTGGAACGATCGGCACATTAATGAAATGATAATTTCATGCAAAATGTCTGACCATTATTTTTCCTGGAAGAGGCCACAGTATTGGCCACATATCTTTATAGGGCTCTTTAAGAATGAATTATTGGCAACTCTCTTTATGTTTGAATTACATTCCTCTGATCCCAAGCGAAAAACAAGCCTAAAGAATGATTACAATAAGCCATCATTTCCCATAGCAGAATGCAATGTAACTTGTGCTGAAACATCTAACATGCAGAGCCCCTTTCAAATGCACTTTTCATACCGATTTCAATAGCAGGTGGAATAGGGCAACTATGCTAAATGAATAAGGATTTATCCTTTCAATCTCTTCTCTATCTGATATTTTGCAACCTCAATGCAACACTTTAACCTCATGATTCAGCTGTAATGATGTTGTGCATTCCTCAGAGATATGTTTAATCTTTTTACTTAGGTAAGTTCTTGGTGTAACATTACAGTATCAGACAAGTTGAACAGAAGGAGAATGCATTTAATCTAAATGGCATATCAGAAGGAACATCTCTTTGCCCTAATATTAACCAAGAGGGTAGCACTGTTAATCGTTTGTCTGAGAACACTGCTTAGCTAGCAGAGATTCAAATATGACCATGCAGAGCAACACAAGCCTAATCCCACTAATGAAGCCAACGTTGCCATTTCAGCTAGAGGGGGATTATGCCTATCAAATACAGTCACCTTTTTTTATAAAAAAACGCCTTTTGGCTTTAACCACATCCCTTTAATGGCATTGAAAAGATAACGGAACAATGTGGCACGGGGTCTTGCACATTCAGACTAACTACTTCTTTGGTCTTTAGCGGCATCTGAACAAGTGAACTGATTTTCAGAGGTAGCAAACACTCCCAATTCTCTGCACAAGGGGCACCATCTGAGGCTGTTTGTATCACTACTGTTTTCTTGTGGTGGGATGGCTCTTAAAAATATACAAATTAGACTAAAGGTCCTGATAACCTAGCTGGAGCCTGCCCCTAAAAATGGCCAGGAATAGAGGAGTAATGCTCATAAAATGAAGCTTCTTGCACAACATCCTCTTGCCTGTAACCAGCCAGCCTCCATTTACACATCCAGAAAATGGTTATCAGTAAAGGTGAAATGGGTGTTGTCTAGGCTTCAGATTCCTTTGCTTTTAATTTGGAATACTTCCACACAAAAGAACTTTTTTTTTTGGAAACTTAGTATTTCAAAGTCTGCGCCAAAGTGCACTCATTAGAGAACACATTGAAACCGAAGGACTGAATGCTTCAAATGCCTCTTATGGTAATCAGAATTAAGAGTGTGCTGGAAAATCACTCCTCCTCCCCTCATACACTGCTTTGAAAAAAAAAAAATTGTTCTTATTATTGGCTGAGTCTGATTTTCCTTAAAAGCAAATTTTGGAAGAAGACACTGCTCTGCTTTTTGTACAAGCTAGGGCTAAATGTACTCATGCAAAAAAATTTCATTGTCATAAAGACGTTTTGGCAGTGAAGAAAATCAGTCTCAAAAGTAGGAATATCATCAAGGGAAAGAACTTACATATTTAAGACTGTTTAATTACAGATTAAACTGATCAAATTAGTCATTTGGTGGAACAAAAAAGGGGGGAGGGGGACGCTTCATGGGGTGGAAAAAATACAGCCTTTTGATAAAATGGTGTCGTCTGCACTTTGCTATGATGGAAAGCATTTGTTCCATTGAAGCCAGTTGCAGTTTTGCTTTTGAGTTTATAGGGATGAAGTGCAAGTCCTTCTTGTTTAAAATGAAGATGGGAAAGAGGGTAGGTGAAAAGGAAGAGCAGTAAGTAGGGCAAATGCCTGAATCTACAGGCATATTTTGCCTGCTCATGATTTCCATCAACAGAAGGTACCTTGAGAGCCTTTTTTGAAAAATAATTACAAAAAACCAGAGCATTGGGCATTGTTGTATTGAATCAGCTATTGCTTTGAAACTGGGTTCGAAACAACCAGCTCAATTGCTGAACGGGGTTTGGTCTTCTAGCTGCAGCTGCTATTGTCCTCCTCTTTCTTTCTGCATTCACATGCTTAGTATTGACCTTGTAGGAAGGTGCATGTTACATATTGCCGATAGAAATACTACATACTCAAGAAGGAGTTTAGGGAGATTGAGTCAAGATTTTGGAAGTTTTAAAAAAGAAAGAAATCCTGCATATTGCCTGAGAAAGCTTGGTGATAGTAGTTTGTGGGGACCTCAGTTTTGAGCTAGCAAACTTTTCAGGAGAGATGAAACTGAAAAACTGCCTTTCTGACATAGCTCCTTCTGACATCCATCCTTCTCCCCTTGCATCCTTTAAATTTTCTCCATTTTTAGCTCCTTCTTTCCTCCCTCTTTTTTTCTTCCTTTTCCCATAAACTCTGTTCCCCATTAATTTTTCATTGTGGGACTAGAAAAAAAATTGAAGCTTTTCTTTTGTTTTCCCTAAGGAGAAAGCATTTGACAAAAATCAACAGTATTCCTGCAGAGAAGAGCCCATAGCAATGTGGCGTTGCAGTGCTATCTAAGTAGAGCGCATCAAGGAATCCAGATAGCCATGTGTAAACGAATCTGCTCACCAGCTTGCATGACTGACTCAAATTGGGTCACCTGCAGAGGTAAAACAATAGGAATTATTTCTCAAAGTTTATATTAATTCTCAACCCTTCTCGGGCTTGCATCAGAACAATCGAGAAATCAATATTTATATTCATATATTTATAAGAAATTGCTAACAGTTCCTTAAAGCATTCTTAGTGCAAAGGTCAAAGGTGAATGGTGGTACAAATTGAGATGATTTACTTAATCTGTATAGTTACCCTATAAGTAAACCTATAAAACTTAAGAATTTCAGCTTTCATATTTGGCAGTCCTTATTCATATTATTAGTGAGATGGTAAATTTTTAAAATTTCAACTTTCATATTTGGCAGCTTTTATTCACATTACTTTTACTGACCAATGGAGTAGTCCCTGGCTACATTTTGTGAATACACTTCACTGGACTAGGTGCTCAGCTAAGTACAAATCAGAATGGCTCTTTTGGTATCAGTAAAATACTTACGGGTTATACCAGCCTGAGGGTTTGGCCTCTGGTGATTCAAGAAGAATATGAAAGCTGGCTTGTATCTGAAAATGGAGAGCAAGTAATTTAAAAACTAAAGATTTAACAAAATCCTGGTACTATGCCTGAAATAATAATTTCTGTCCTGTATTTGAACTTAAATATTCAGGAGTTATTTTGTGTTACTCAAAGCTTTACTTACAGTCATTGCTGTGAGAAACCCTCCTATAATACAAACTACAAGTGACACAGATCACAATCACATCAAAGTAGGTTAGACTTCAGAGAGGATAGACAAGAGGGTAATTTGCACTTACATAGTTTCTTTCATCCAGGGAGTTCAAAAAGCATGTATTCATTAGCTCTAAACACCACTCCTTATGGACAGGTAAGCGTAAGTACTAAAATCACTTTACACACAGATAAATTAAAAGGTAAAACAAAATAGAGGCAGCAAAATGCAATATCATGAATGATAGGGGCAACCTCACTTGCCCAAACCATTAGCTGTCATTAACCAGTACAGTCTGTCGTGTGTCCCAGCCCAAATTATTGTCCTCGAGGTACGAAAGGTTACTCCTGACATGTGACTGACACTTTTTAGGACCTCTCACAGGGCATACTGTGGGCAAACCATTTCATCCAAAAGTAGAGGGTTAGTTTTGGGGTAGGCTATTTGTCAAAGTGTCCCTGCTCTTTTTTGTACATGAGACAGTCAAATACCAAACAGATAAAATCAGGCACCGAACATTTGTAAGATAACTGGCTGTCTTTGGCAGAAACATGAACACTAAGCTATTACACCAGATCATTACCAAAGCCCTAAAGGGCAACCTTTGGGCCGAAAGGTCTATGTACCTCTGACCTCACCAGAGCCCATGACTTTGAGGATGGTTTTTTTGTGCATGGCTGGGCTAGATAGAACAACCTGCATTCCATACATGCTTTTTGGGGAGAAAAAGAGGAGGAAGACCTCAGTGCATTGTTTCAATAGGGATAGGATCATGTCTCTGCTGAGCAACACGCAAACTCACAAACCAAAAATAAGTGTCTGAAAAAAGAACAGAATGGAGATTTTATACTAATTTATAGCACTCAGAACAGCAGGCTCCCTAAGCCCATCAGAGGAGAAGAGTTAGAGTGGTAAAAACAGTCAGAGAAAGCATTAGCAGTTAAATCTTTGGGGCAGTTTCTGTAAAGAAACTCAGTAAGGTACTTCTTAACTAAACTTTGTAACTGGAAGGGCTTAGAGGCCTAGGAAGAGGTTACAGAGCCTTTCACCTCAAGGTCAATGATCGCATCTGGCTTCAAGGTAAACACTGAACACACCATTACCTCTGACAGCTGCTGGTAGTTCTTTGTTAAATAATCTAGAGTAGGTGTCAACTTTCTCATAAACTCCTAGGTAAACAGCTATTTCATGCTGTTGACCCACCTGGGCAGAGTAGTCAGGGGATCTATGATGCTGCATGTTTCTCACTTCTGGAAATTAACATTGAACACTGTGGTTGAATGGTGTTCTAATAGCATGGAGGGAGGTTGTCCCACTGCTGCAAATATCCAACTCTTTCGGCTTCTAGGGAAGACTTGGATTTCCAGAGCACCTTACCTTAACAAGGAATTCTTTCCAAGAAGTTTGTATGTTGCAGGGGAAAGCAGATTGGTCTCCTCAGTGGGCGACAATGTTTTTCAGGACCTCTTGAAATGAGAGTAGTTGAAAATGAGAAAACAGGGAGACCTGCTTTAAATTTGCAGGAAATGAGGATATTTTCTATCTTAGGCTTTCCTGGATAACTTTCACAGTAAAAGGCTCAGGTTTGCTGGTAACAAACTTCTGTATCCAGATTTTCCATACAGGAAATACCTTGAAAAGTGAAGTTATGCTTATTGAACAAGGGATTATTTATTTTTCAGTTAAATTGACAATATCAAAGGATAATGAAGTTTTGAAAAATGTGGGCATATTCTGCAAAATGGAACAGAAGCAGAATAAAATGTGGAGTCATTTCTGTTTCTATGTATATTTGTATAAATAGGGAGTGACCGCACTTTTATGTCAGTGCAGTTTCATCAGCATAGAATCAAGCAGAGGTAAAAATAGGTCCAAAGCACCAATTTTTTCTTCTCATGTTGGCTTACGTTCAAGCCAACATAGAAGTCATTGATTTATCTCTGAACCGACACTACCATGAATGAAAACAGAATCAAAGCTACAGTCTGTACTCACACTGGTATCTGTGCAGTCAGATTAGTTAGAATTTATTTTCAGAGCTGTACTTGGCCAGATTTTAGATGGCATATATCAGTGCAACTCTAGACTGTCTCTCCAGCTGAGAATCTGCTCAACGTAGTTTAAATTAGCCAAGATATAGGATACCTAAACCGTTTTCTAAAAGGGGTAGAAATCTGTAGAGAACTGGAAAAAAAAATATGAGTACAAGTGACTGAAAAGTCCATGTAGCTTAAAGATAGTTGATCATTAGTTTATATGTAAATCCATGTACTTGTAAAGTGTCAGGATATCTTCAAGTACTTTCTCTTCTTTTCGTAATTCAAAGTACTGTCATGACTTTCACTCAGTGTAAATGCCTTTCTTCACCAAAGCTGCATGTTTTGTATTAAGCAATATTCAAATTAGATGCAAGAGTTGAAATAATATTGTAAGGTAATGGTTATTTTATCCACATTTTATCTCCTAGCTGTAAATTTTATACGTTAGATTATACAACTCCCACTAGATCTTGGTATAAGAGACCTCAATAAATCTCAAAAAATTCAATACAGAGGAAATTTATTTGTTATTTGTGTCATGTTTTGTTAGTGCCCTGCAGTTCAATCCTGACACTGGAGAGATCACTCCCTTTGCCAACAAGTAAGAAAAAAATCTCTAGAGCTTTAATTTATAGTAAAAAAATATTTATTGTTTTTATACTGTGCATCTTAATTCACAGATTCAGGTATTCCAGCATATTTGTCTGAACATACCTCTCCAAATTCTGTAACATAGTTATATTTTATGCCACTGATATAGGCTTTATAAATCAACAGTGTTTAAGTCAAGTATCCATGGAAAAAATTGCACGTAAAAGAAGATTTTTTTCCCACATTGGAAGTAAAAACCACACAGTAAGGAGATGGATGGATAAATAGGTAGAAATTCCCTTTACTTTTCAGTGTCTCGATACCAAATCTGTGTGGTACATTGTGCCAAATGCTACTACTGTTTCTGCTGCTGTTGTGTCTCAGAATTGCTTTGTAATTCATAAGATATGCAGTCATCTCTAGCTCTTGGAATAAAAAGGTAGATTCAGTGGATATGTATAGTATATATTGTATATGATATGTAATATATATTATATATTATGTATTATGTATTATATAAATATAATATATATCATGGATGTAAGAGTATTCATTTTCTTATTCTTGCTCTATAATGGGAATGGAAAAGAAATCTACCTTCTAGCTTGTGAGAAAAAGCAATATTTCACCATTATCATATAAACAGAAGGTTACAGAGTAGGGCTGTGAAATACATTTCCAGGTTTGAAAAGGGGATTCAGTGGAAGAACCAAATAGGACTTACAGACTTCTTAACCAATAGGATGGTGATACCACAGAATTGTAGAATCATAGAATAACAGGTTGGAAGGGACCTCAAGGATCATCTGGTCCAACCTTTCTTGGCAAAAGCAAGGTCTAGACAAGATCGTCCCGCACCCTGTCCAACTGAATCTTAAAAGTGTCCAATGTTGGGGAATCCACCACTTCCCTAGGTAGATTATCCCAATGGCTGTTCTTATTGAGGAAAATTTTCCTCTTGTGTCCAGTCAGAATCTCCCCAGGATTAACTTGTACCCATTATCCCTCAGCTTTTCCATGTGACTCTTTGTAAAAAGGGAGTCTCCATCTTTTTTATAGCTGCCCTTCAAGTACTGGAACAAGGCAAGAAGTTCTCCCCTAAGCCTTCTTCTCTCAAGGCTGAACAAACCCAGTTCGCTCAGCCTTTCCTCATACTGCAGTCTCCCCAGTACTTAGATCATCTTCTTGGCACTTCTCTGGACCCTCTACAGCCCATCCACATCTTTTTTGCATAGGAGGAACCAAAAGTGAATACAGTATTCCTGGTATGGCTTGACAAGCAATGAGTAGTCTGGGATAATGACTTCTTTATCTCTGCTGGAGATGCCCTTGTTGATGCAACCCAGCATCCTGCTGGCTTTCTTTTCCACTGCAGCACACACAGCTTGTTGTCCATCAGGACCCCCACATCTTTTCCTACAGAGTTGCTCTCCAGCCAGATAGGGCTCAGCCTGTGCTCCACTCCTGGATTATGTTTTCCCAAGTGCAAGACCTTACACTTGTCCTTGTTGAACTTCATAAGGTTCTTGTTAGATCACTCTTCCAGCCTGTCCAGGTCTTCTTGCAGGGTGGCTGTCCCTTCCAAAGTGTCTACTTGCCCACATAGTTTGGTATCATCTACACACTTCGCCAGGGTACACTTGATATGCAAGTAAATTTGTATCAACCATGGAAAAACAACTAAAACCAGGTCAACAATTAGGCCTACCCACCCTTCTGGCCCCTTCTCTCAGTCCCATGGTCCAAAGTCCAATTCCTCCATTTTAGCATACCTGATATTCCCAGCTGCAAAAGTCTCCTGCACAGGGATATTATCCCCATCATGTGAGGATGTGTTGCCAGTTTCATGCAGTATTCACCCAAGGAACTGCTGTCATCATCATGAGACTTTCAGGTTCCTTCTAAATTGTATGAACCACTGGTTCTTTCTCCTTTCCACTGCTCCCTGTAAAGCAAAAAATGGTCTGAATGCATGATAAGCAGTCAAGAACAATGGAGATATAACCCACCTTGAGCTTTGACTTTCTCTGTGTCCTTGGTCAAGGTCCCTCACCTCACAGTAAGATGGAGATGACGATCCTGAGCTCAACTTTCAGCAGGATACACTTTCCTTCTGAAGAGGAAGTCCTGATGCATTCCCCCTGTAGTTACCAGGCTAACTAGGTCGTGTGGTCAGAAAATCAGTGTTTCTTGTTATGCCAAATTTACAATCCGTACTGCAGCCAACTGCAAAACTTTCTTCAAGAACAGCTTTCCATTTTGACTAATCTAAATCAGTTCCATGTCAATTATACTGAAATGTCAGTATTTTTAATAAGTTTTGAAGATGTTTTTGCAAATCAGAAACTTGAAGTCTTACTTTGCAATGACTTTTCATTTTTTGAAACGTGCCTTGAAAGTATATATTGAAAAGGACTCTACTGAGTCAATATGGAATTGGAAACATTTCAAAATTGCAGTTGAAGGGAAGGAAGTGACATTTTGTCCCCATTTTAAACGGAAAAAATATAATCAGACCCCAGGTCAGAAAGGGTTTTTTTCAAACACTCATTACAAAAATTATTTTTTTTCCCATATTGGCTCTCTCTGTATCTCTGAGGTATTTAAATTTTAGGGATGTTGTATTTGTCTAACAGTAAAGAAGTCTAAAACCCCAAGATGACAGAACACATTACAAATGTAACATCACACAGCATGTGACAATATTTTCAGTGAAACTCCTTCTATCCTTGGGAGAGAACCATCCGGCCAAAAGTTATTTTCAAATGTATTAGGAGGTTTGAGACGTGCTGAGCATGCTGCCAGCACCTGAGGTGGTGGCCATCAAAGGTGCTGTGCCTGGTACTACCATACCTCCAGCCCTGGGCCTGAGCTTGGATCTGGAGATAAATTCTGTCCACATAACTTTAGAGCGGTGTCGGTGAAACTTAATCTCTTCGTCTCATTCCATCAATGGTGCTGAAAATAACCTAAAACAAAGTCTGAGATCTAGCACATGGGAATATAGCCTTTCCAGTTAGATTGGACTGGTTGGTTCTTTCAGTTACTCAGACTGAATCATAAAAAATGCCAAGTTTCAGAACATATATCTGCTCTGAATACTTGCCCCCTTGCAGTTCTAATAGCAGATTTTTGGTGTCGTTATTTTTTCTATTTATATGTGTTTATTTTTTCTGTTTCCTTTTAATGTTTACATTTCAAATAGAACTCTGAAAAACTTCTTTCAGTTCATGTTTATAACTCTGTTTTTATTTTATCCTGAAAGCTTCGTGTATTGTTTGAGGTCAAACACCAAAAACAACATTGAGTCTGTTAAACTTGTTGCTCCAATTCCAAGGGTGGTGTTTGACCTCCAAGAGCCTCCTTCACACCCATATCAACAAGCTTTGTTATCAAAACAGTACCACCAACCTCCATCCTGAAAAAAATGCTGACACTCCTGGACAGGACAGCATTTTGTCTTGATACTTGCTGTAAATTCTGCAAGGCCTAAAGGCATTTAGTGTGAAAATGTTCTGCCCCTCCTTCCTGCAAAGCTGTCAAGAACTGGGTCTAGTCCCTCAGTGCTGGGAGGGAGAAGGAACACATGGTTTTGCAGAGTGTGCAGGCTCCTGTTTTCTGCCTGTTTTCTCTGTCTCATCTGTGTTGTGGTTTCCAGCAGCTCCCCCTATATAGCTCAGTGTTCTCCTTACATCTCTATGCTGTCATGACCTTGCTTTTATTTCATAACATCCTGAGCACAGTTCATTTGTTCCCTGTTTCCATTGTTTCTTTCAGCCATTTTTCTTCTCTGCCTCTGATTCCTTTTCAGATAGTTTAAAAGATTTCCATGTTTTCTTTGTTCTCTTCCTCTTTCCCAAGGCCCCGTTCCAGTCCTGTTTGTGGCAGCACTTGTGCATCCCCTTAAGTCCCATGAAGTCAGGTGAGCATGTGCCTGTGTACTGTAACAGGGTCTTCATCTTTCACTTTCCTTGGCTTTTCCTTTATTTCACATTTCTTGTTCATCGTGTGAACAATATTTTTAAGGGAAAAACTTTTTTACAGTGCCTAGAATTGGGCTGACATATATATATTACTTTTTTGTTCTTTTTTTGTTTAGAGTAGAAAGAAAACATCAGGTAGTAGGGGCTTGAGTGTATCCTGTTTCTGGCTGAGGTATTGCTATTTTTGTGAGAAGTGGAAGGATCTGATAAGAAATCTAAGTTATCTGCTGTGCTCTTAGTGAGACATGGGCAAACTACTGAATGCACAGATAGCTACGTATGGAGCATTTTAATTCTTGGGTCAGTAGTTCAAATCTATCCAGCTTGCCAATTGCAGAAACTCATTACTGTCTGATGGCCACTTAGGACTCACTTGAAATTAGTGAGAGTGAGTGTGTAGGGAACGGAGGTAATTTAGGGAGGGAAGGTAAAAGAGCAGGGGATCATCTTCTATCACTTCCCATACACCACCTTCCATAGAACTGAGAGAGCTTGCCCCCTTGTCAACAGCCTCAGCTAAGGAAGCAGAAGTATGGATATATGGATACTGAACTGTACACCAAGCTCTTACTCCCCTGCCAAGGAGGACTGTCGAGGCAGAGCTCCAATACCCTGCCGAGGCCCTTCCCTGGCACAGCCTGGTGGAATTCTGGTGGGCTTCAGACTGCAGTGCTGTCAACGTGCCACGTTTTTAAACACATTTTAAAACATTGTTTGATGTTTTATCTGTCTCATCAGAACAATTAGCTCCTGGATACTCTCTGTGCAACAAAGGAAATTAATTAGGAAGAGTCAGATGTTGTGATACCGAGCGGTGTTTGGGAGACTGCAGTGTCTCATGTGGGTTTTAATGCTGCAGCAGCTGAATTGGAGACTGTTGTCATGTGTGGCAAGGTATAACTGGACAGAAAGATTTTACTGAAAGGGAGAAAGTCACTTGATAAAAGCTTTGCATTTCCCCCCTGCTAAATGTTGTTTTTCTGTGAGCTGACACATAAAGGGTATGCATGTGGGAAAAGCAGCCACCCTGAGACTCTCTCATGAATATTACAGTGCATGAAGAACAAGGAAAAGGTCATACCTGTGTATTTTCAGTTCCCAGATACTCCCCGACTGGAAATCAAAGTGGAATAGCTCTGCTCTTGCTTCCCCCATCATATTTCTAAATGGGTTTTCCCTGTAAGGCTAAGCTTTGATCATAATCATCTGACTTTGAAACTGATAGATACCAAGAGCCATTTCTTTTCTGTGATGTAGGCACTGTATTGACATGAAAAGAATGCATTTAATGTGATTGAGAGAAACAGAAGTTTGATCCCAAGAATTTGAAGCCAGGGCTCCTGTTTGTAAAACTTGAAGTACAACAGTATTTTCCATGTGCCTGACAAATGATTGGAGAATTTCTTTCCTTTTTTTCATCTTTTTGGTTTTGTTTTTAGGGGGTTTTGGGGTTTTTTGTTTGTTTATCTTTTTGTTTGTTTTTTATGATCTCCCAAATTGATGCAGGCTTCCTTGATCTATGAACTGCACTGTTGTCAAGGAGGCCAAAGCTTGGCTGTTCATCAGCCTTCTCAGTAATACCAACCAGAGAGTGTTGTGACGTTTTTCAAACCCCTGTCTGTACAATTGTGAAAGGATGTGTAAATGTAGACACTTGGCTCAACAGAGACCCTCATGGAATGCAGGCACTGTCCCGTGTGGTGAGAAATAGGTTAGAATTAGCTGAAAGAAAGCTTTGGGTAATGGATTTTCTTGGCTGTCTCTAATGCTGCTGATTCCAGGCAGACTGGAAAGGTGGATGGTGTCCTGGCCCTCTGGGAAGCTTCACAGTCACTCCAGTTGGTTGAGGCTCAGTTCTTTTTCAGTTGCAGGATTGCAGCCCTCTGGAATCTCTGACTGTTGACCCTCAAGTGGTATTGGAGGGAGCTAGCCCATAGCCTAAAATCTTTGCCAGTCCCTAATGGGGAACTGACTGGACCTAAAATCTTAAGCCTAGAACAGGAGGGTCCAAACCAGGTTGTACCCCTGCTCTGGCAGCCACTGAAGGAACAAGACTGTTGGGGGAGCCGTGGATGGCAGTGACATTGCTTAGAGAATACATACTCTTGCATTGCACCCTGTCAGGCAGAAATGGGAGCCTGATGGGCAGCAGATGAGATGAACACAGCTACAGCTTCACAGGGAACAGTTTGTCCTGGGAAGTAGAAGGTGGGTGACAAGTGTGACATCATTCCAAAAAGTGTCATGAGAGGAGAAAGCTCTTGTGTAGCAGAGGTTGCTCCTCTAAGTGTTACCAATAACTTCAAAGAAAAGGCAGCCAAATATAATACAAGCAGGCAGCTAATGTTCACAATAAGGTTTTTATAAGTTTTCTTAAGTATTGAAGGCTCCCCCTTTAATGTCTAACTAAATTACCTATTGAATGGATGTGGGCTGCAGAGTAATTTTCTCCCATGAGAGTCAGAATATTTTAAAAATACTATAACTCCAGTGGTATTTGCATCTGGGAAATTTCTCTGTTCTCTTATTGAACGGTAGAAAAAAATGTCAAACAGTGAAGCTTTGGAAGTGAAGATAAAGGGGGGAAATGCATGAAGGGCTGAAAGATTTATCAACTTTTGTGTTGCATCATTCTCCCTAAGAAGCGTAGGCAAAAGTGAAATGAAGGGAAAAAAGAGCTGTGAACCATGATGAAGATGATTAAAGAGGGTACAGAGCAGCTGTCAAAGCAAATATCAAGTAACATTAATAACTTCATAGAACATCAGAAGACTATCTCAAATCTTCCCAAGAAAACAAGAGCTTTTGTCGCTGCACAGGGTAAATGGAACTAAACCTCAGGTACAGACACTAGTCTCTGTCTGTCAGAGTTCTTCCAGTGTCAATCTGGAGCAGAACAAGAGATTTTAATGGGGTTAATGCGACTACAAGCTACCAAATGATAAAAAAAAAATTGGTTCTGAGAATTCAAAAGTCTACAGCTGGCTAGGAAAAACTGTCCTCAGTGGGAACTCACACCTTCAGAGAAAGCAAAAATGCATTTTCTTAATGCCCTTCTTTCTGTATAGATGAGAGGAATTTTTCTGTGTGCAGAAAAGAAAAACAATGTTTTATTGAAAAGAGCTGATTTTTCAGCCAAATGGTTGACATTTTTCTTTCACTAAAAGTATGGAAAACTTTATCTCAATCAAATTCATGAAAAATTATGCTTTAGGCCACAGAGTGCCCATCTTTGCCTTAAGCCTAAGCAAATAGCTCTTCTCAGAACCACAGACAGGAGCTTGTCAGAGATCTGTCAGTGTGGCTGGAACTCCTTAGCCAGAATTCTAGGAAAATGTTCTTTCAATCAGATTTGCTATATTAAAATGATTCTTGCACGTGAGTTAAAAAAACATTCAGCATCAGACATAAGCAAGTAAGTAAAATCATTGCCTTACAGGAACCGAGCAAATTGTCTTAAGCATTTTGATGCCAGCATGGTGTAATCAGTTTATAGATGGGCATAAAAGACACTCCTGCAAGCTCTTATGTTCTACATCTACAGCCAGTAACCAACAGAACCAAATGCTACTCTGAGGTGTATCGGGTTCTTTATTGTACACAGCTTGAACTTCTTGCAGATTGTAAAGTCTCCCAGGAGGCTATGGTTTGATACCACGTGTGGTATTAAACTATAATCCTTCATGTTTCTGCAGCACCCATTAGAAAGTGGTACACTGGGTCTGAATAGCTCCCCTGAATATTAAAAGGTGAACTACAAGGGAGCTAATGCTGACTGTAGTGATGCCTGTTTTCAAGCACCTTTTCCTACTAGAGAAATTTCCTCTGACAAAGATCTACCTGGGTTTATTCCAGGTTTGTCCCCAGTTGAGATGAACAATCTGTTCATTTGTTTAAATATCCCACTACTTTGACCTGGCCCTTTCTTCTTCCAGTCTTTTTAAAACAAAGTAAATGATGTAGTGTTGTCCTGAAGCAAACATTAGCAAGCATTTTTGTATGGGCATTTTTATGAAGTTCCAGAAAGCTAGGAAAAGTAGAATTCTGTCCTTTCCTCCTGGAAAACACAATCTACCTTCTTACCCTCCAGTCCCAATTATGTTTTTCAGATCACAGCTCTGCTATTCTGTTCCTTTTGCCTCTGCCTCTTGTGTAAAATCTGTTTAAGGGCTAAGCATTCATTTCACACTGAAAGCTGTTTCTTTGTTTTTCAGTGCAGATACAAAGACAGGAGGGAAACTCAGGCTTGTATAGAGTCCTGAGATATTATTACTCCACTATGGGATATACTTTATATTTCCAAAAGCTAGGTTCCTGTATTTCCAAAAGCCAATCCAGTGTGCTTCCCCTTCACTTGAACTGACTAGTGAATCTATCAATGCAATGATCAAATGCAAGTCTCTTTCTTTTCTTTATGTAATTTTTTAATGAAAGATGTCATTCTAAAAAAAAGAAAACATATTTATTTTATTTTATTTTTTTTTAATGCAGTACTTCACTCTCTGCATGTGAATAGTGTTAAAATTTGTGGCTGTGCCCACAAAAACCAGACAAATTTGAATTATCTGCTGGTACCAAGTGAGCCTATGTAGCTTTTTTTGGCCCTGTGGAAAGGAAGTTTTACTATTTTGCAGCATGCATCTGCTTTGAGGAATTCACCCTCTTCTGTACATGTGTATAATGATTACTTAGACATAATAACGATGGTGAAAAGGGAGGATGTTCTTCATTAGAACAAAAAGCTGGTAATAGCAGAGAAAAATGACTATCTAAGATAAAAGGCTGGCAACATGAAAGATCAGATGGGTTACTCATATGTAATTACTCTCTTGAGTCCATATGGCCATGGTGCATTGTATTATTCCCACTCAGCATGCTAACGGCATTTTGTTGGTGTCTTTCCTATTAAACATATCTGCTTTGTTAATCCAAAGACTTGATACTTCACTTGTGGAATTAATATTTATAGTGTCCTAAATACCTTATTCTGCATTCTCAGACAGCCCAGTCTCTCACTAGCTGTGATGGGAATAGGGAGTAAAGGAGCCCAAAGGACATTTTGTAAGTGATACAGAATTTTCACTTGATGGAAGAGCATGGGTCCCCCTGCAAATGAGATCTGGGAGCCTATCATAAAGTCTCCAAATGGGATTTGCTCTGCTTTGTCCCTGAGGGGTTTTCAGATATGTTATGCTAATGGTACTTATTTAGAAGTGTCTTAGCAGTTCTGTCGTGTTAACTCCTGTGTCCTTTAGGCTCCCAAGAACTTATATCACATTTGAAAATGGGACTTGGCATTCCAAGTCTTTTAGGCAAAAGCAGTTTGTGTCATAAGCCAGCTGAAGTTTCTTTTCCTAACTGGAATCAGAAGATTGGAAATGGCTCTCTTGTTTCAGATGTGTGTGCATGCATGTGGGGGTGGGGAGAAGTCAGACCTTTCACACAAAATTAACATCTTGCTCAGAATTAGAAGTATTTTTTTGCTTTCTTTTTAATAGTATCATAAAGTACTCGATTATGTTGGTTTTAAGGAGTTTTGACATTCTTTCATGCCAGTTTGGCTTTGCCAGATGGAACTCTTCATATAGTTTGCATGTGAGATACTGCAATATAATGAACTCATGCCTTCAGCATGATTTGAAAAGGTTTTGAAGAAAACCAGAAAAGCTTCAGGAACACTTCAATAGTTTGCAGGGTCATACAAGAAGCCATGAGCCATTTAGCTTATAAAATAGAACTTCTGAGCCAATACGCCTTCTTCTCCAAATAGCTGACTATTGGCAATGTCAATAAACTGTGCAGGCTGTCTAGTTACGTTGCTTCCTTTCATTTGTCCATCAAGAAAACATGTTAAACAGACAAGAGAGCTCTGAAGGGACAATAAATGCACGCATGTGTCTAGTGCATGTTTCTCTGAATATATGTGCACACATCTGCTGATTCCCTCACAGAAAGCTGCCAGAGATGGGTTAAAAGCTTTTTGTTGGCATTTATTTGAAGTTTGGCTGCATGAAGGTGGAGTTAACTTCATAATGTAGTCTTGATATTTTCGGTGGTTTAAACAATGGAAAGGAAAATTTCTCAAGATAGCGATAAAGCTTTCTAAAATTTTGTCATCACAGTCAGAAAATTATTCTCATGATTTTTGCTAAGAGCAGTCCTCTGGGTCCCCACCAGGCAAGTGCAATAGCTAACTATGGTCTTGAAATCATGTGAGAAAATACCTGTCTAAGGAACTTTAAGAGAAAGAAACGCTATTGTGCTTGGCATTCTTTCACCATATCAAGGCTGCCATACTCCTGTGTGTGTTTTGTGCTTTATGCAAGTGCCATAAAGTAAGACACGGCTGAAAACATTCATTTGGGAGCTTGGCCGCTGACTTCAGTGGGAATAAGAAAAGGCACTTGCTCAGAACAAAAAATGCAGAGAAAATATTTTATTTTGTAAGAAAAAGAGGCAGCAAATGCAAATTCCTTAATTGCTATTCAAACTGCAGGGGTAAAGAGTATTATTCACACTGTCAGCCAGCTTTAGAATAATTAACACAAACACAAGTTTGGGGATCAGGAAAAATACATATAGTTCTCTTCTTTTGGAAGGGATTACTCCTGAATGCACTGCTAATCTGACTAATACATTTATGTTACACTTTGGGGGTAAAGGGGATTAGGTGAGAGGAATTAAAGAGATTTGATATGGATACCATATTCAGTAGAACTTCTAATGAGGTTGCTTTTTTTTAAGAAAAAAAAGATCTGCCTTATGCATAGGCTAGACCAAGTCCACAGACTCTAATGAGATCAAGCATTCTGTCTCCAGTAGGGTAAATGGTGCCAATTCAGAACTGTGGGAATAAAATTCATTGGACTCTGATTAGGTCATAAGAAAACCTTGTGGGAACAGAATAGTTCTGTACCAATGGTGATGCATATTTATTTTCCACCAAACTAAATTTCATGGGTGACGTTTTATTTTTCTGTTTCTTAAAAAGGAGATTTTATGGAGGCATTTTTTTCAAATGAACTTAGAGTTGAATCAATGGTCTATCCCTTCTGTTCATATGATTTCAGATGCCTAAAGCCACAGGATATGAGGTGGGTTATTAGATATGCCTTTCCAAAGAGGAAATGGTAAGACAAAAATGGCCTGCCTGAAGTTACAGTTTATAGATTAGAAAAAGGCACAGACAATTAAAAGACAGAGACAGTTAGGGCAAATTACTTGCAATCAAGCTGCAGCTAAATGAGCTTCTTGATGAGGAAACCAAATTTATGTTGTTTAGAACCACAAAGAAATGTTCCCAAAACAAACAAAAAATGTTGAAGGTGAGCAAAGTGTTAGCACAGTTGGATACAGATGTGTTGATAAGAGAAGCTATGGTGCAATTTAAGTTCTGGTCTTGGATAACAAAAAAAGTGATAGTAACTACAGAGAGCTTTCCTGTCAAATCCAGTGATTCAAGACCTTAGCAGGTGTAAGATGGTATGTTTCTTCCCCTCTGCTTTCATGTGTGGCTAGTCAATAATCAGTTGACTCAAAGCAAGAAAAATGTGGCAGTTGAAATCAAACATAAATTCTCAAAAAAAAAATCATTTATTTAAAGAGAAGGGGGAGTGTTAGGGGCAGAGGTGAATACATTTAACACTAGAATTAAACATTTTGTTCTCTCCTTTTGTAAAAATGTGAATTATCTTTTTGGCAGCTCTTTGAAAAGTTATGTGTATTCAAGGATGAAGAGGGAAGTCACACAAAAGCCCTGAAGACATGTGAAGGCTTCAGTGTGAAACATCACATTTTTCTCTTTGTTGATCTATATACATTTTTCATTCAATGTCGTATTCATCAATGTCACTGAATGCTAGTCATTGTCTACCTGTATTTATCTGAAAAGAGTGACTTTAAAGACTTTGTAATTATGAAAAGGCATCAAGCAAAGCTATCCTTCTCCATTCTTATTATGTTGAAATGGTAGGCATAACACAGTAGACAAAAGCAAGGTATAATAGGGCTTCTTATTGGCAGTCAGGACATACAAGTATATGTAGAAAGAGATGGCATTCTGCTAATGTTTTCCCTTATCTTGATTCCTCCTGTGCTTTCATGCAAAAAGTTTTGTGTGAACAGGACCTTGTGGAAATAAGCAAGTGGAGAACAGAGTGAAAAATTTGCAGTCTTGAGCTAGATGAGCCAGAATTCCCAAGTATGAAATTTTGCCAAAAAATTGAAATTGACTGCCCCTGTCATGTTTAGAACAGTAAATGAGAAACTCAAACCCCTAAGCTCCACAATCTTTTGGAGCATTAAAGCACTAATGATATTGTATATATAATTTTCTGCTCAGTTGCGAACAGTGCTTATCATCTGGCAAACTTACATGATATTGAAGTAAAGACATTGTAATGTTCTGAGCCAGTTATCAGAAAATACAGCTACTTGTGAAGGGCCTCAGTCAGTAAAAATAAATTAAGAATATTTTTTTACATTGATATGACATAAAGTATAAGTTGTCTGCTTAGTTAAATGTTAAATTTTGAAAATTCAAGGTAGATTTTGTAGCTATACAACCTTTATTTTGCTGTTGAAATAAAAACAGACTTTGGGAAAGCTTTCTCTGTTACCAGTGTGTCTTGCCTCTCCACAGTTTGTATACTCAGAGTTGTTATGCTGTTTAAAAAAATGTGACTCATACAAAGAAGTCTGAGGTTTGGTTTCTAATTATGGGTTTTATACTTAGTCTTTGGTCTTAATATTGTTTTACAAATGCGGTTAGGATTCAGGTCAATTCACATAATACACAATATTTATTTTTACATTACATGATATCTGATATGTTTAAGGTATGAAGAAGCTTCAGTTGTATGTAGTTTTATCCAGTTTTATCCCCATGAACTGTACCTTTGTACAGTCCTTAATTCTGTCTTTTTAGCTTGATGTGGAGATGACCAAGGGAAGGTAGATAAGGTTGAGAGAGCCTGCTTTTATTTTTCATCAGTATCATAAAGGCAGCATCACCTGTTGCGAGGGATTGCTGGTAAGGTGTGAGATTAGGAAGGAAACTTAGTTTCATTACTTGTGATTTGGGCATTATTTTAAATTCCCTAGAAATGGAGGTTGGATGATTAGACAGGTAAGTAATGTGGAAAGCCTAATGGCTTGGAACTGCTGAAGAGAAAATTTGGCTCTTCATTGATGTACCAATCGTCTGACAAAGTGGAGGCATCTTCGGTTGACAGCTGCAGGGAGTTATTAGGAGTCAAGTAGAGTGGCAGAGGCCTGGCAAGAGAAGTGAGGCTTCTATTTGGTCTAAATGAAGAGAACTACCATTGTCCCACAGAGCGCTTTTACCTTAGCCCTGTTACTCCTTTCCACTGCTCAGCAGGAAGCCAACCCACAGAGACCTTTGAGAAACAGAGCAAGAGAGGAAATGACTGGATACGTCATAGTGTCTCTCCTACAACTTCTTCTCATCTTTTTCTGTCCATTAGGCCCTCCTCAGTTAGCTCTGTCCTGTGCAGCATACTTTATCCTCAAGGGACTGAGAGGCAGGCAGGGAGCGAGCATGGGGCACCTTCAGACAAATCCACAAAGAGCTGTGTAACAGGATTCCAGGAGGAAGAGAGCAAGCATTCACAGCAAGTTGCCAAATAAGTTGAATCTGGTTGGACAACTTCCCAAACAGAAGACCAAGTAGAAAAGTTAGGAGAAAAAAAATAAATCAGAATAGAAGGTAGAATGAGGGTTAGATTAACAAGGTCATCAAGGATAGCAACTTTTCCAGCCAACAGTCATGAGACTCACAACAACACTAGGGAGGAGGGTAAGAATGATATAGAAGGTTGATAGTACTTAAAAACAATTCTCCACTTTCTCCATATAGACCCTGCACATTTTGGAGAATGTTGTTAATGAACTTTCCCCGTTGTATTTTTATTTGCAAAAATAATAGAAGATATTTTAGATGGAGATATCTATTTCAGAAGCTGTTCAGGGCTGTTCAGTTGCATTTGATCCTTGTCTTTGTTGTAGCTAGCTGAAATAGCCCCACAGAATCATGCTAAATGTGGTCTTTTATAATAATAGAAAGCTTATTTTATACTGCCTAACTGCATTGCACTGGAATGAACAGGTGGGCCAGCAACCTTAAGATAGTTTTCCTGTTGTAGAGAGCAAGATTGGGCATTAGTCAAACAAAAACTGTTGTAATATTGGCACGAAATAAAAAAAGAGGCATAAGAAATGTTTTCATGGCAGAGAATAATAATAATAAAAAAGATAAGTCAAACTGGATTTATATTCCCTGCTTCTCCTGCCCCTCAAATACACAACAGAATGGGTTGGAAGAACCAACATTCCTGTGAAGAATTTGGCTCTAATTCTCAACCTCTTCTAGGGTTGCCTTGAACCTGGATAAAGTGTTTTATTTTTCCAGTCTACATGCAAGCCCCATTCTGCTAGTAAGGTATGATTGTCCAAATGTCTAGTCAGCTGTACACAGTATTCTGGAACTGTGCAGCAGGCTTGTCTCTTCCTGGAGCCATCCTTTCCTCCCACCTCACTTTGCAGCTGGAGATAAGCAGGGTGGTTACTCCCCAAGGAGCAGACAATCTCTCTCTCTCTCCAGTGTGACTGTTTGACCCAAAGGGGAACAACAAAGCCAAGAGAAACAGGCAAGTCTCTTGGTGATCTATGCTCTTAAAATGTTGTGATATACAATGCCTACAAAATGAGCCTAGAGCACCAGGTCAAATGCTTATCTCCTCTGTCAACAAATGGCATTGAAAATACTCCTTCTTTCTACCATAAATCACCATTGTGCCTAAAAACTCACAAGTTAAAAGTCTCATTGAGTTTGTGGTGTTTGCAATCTGATCATCTCTAACAGGTATCTCTAGATATAAAACAAAGGAAAGCCTTGCTGGGTAGAGCCCTTTATATTGACTTAATCCATCCCACAACATCAGCTATGCAGGTCTTTATAGATGCAGACATTGAAACAAATTCCTAGCTCCATCTCTCAGTAGTTTCCCACTCAAGGCACCAGAATAGTAGCACTTAAGCCTTAAATTTTGTGTTCTTACCATATTTTGGTTTATCGTAAGACATGACTCTTTCAGAAAGTCCAGGATAGAAGAGACTGTCTGCTTTAAGCCAGTATAGTGTAATGATGGCTAAAAAGAGATCTCAGATGTGAGACAAATTCTACCTCATGGATGTCCAAATCATTAAGTATGGTTGTCTGGTTGAAGAATGAGTCAATGAGACAATGCAAAATATTAATCTTTTGCTACATTTGAGTAATGAGGTTTTCTGTGTTATAAGATGCTCAGGGAAAACAAATGGTTTAAGAACATGAAGGAAGACTTAGGCAAGAGTAAGAACTGGAGAATACACATAATACAATAGTGCTTTCAAATTAAAATGACAGGTTCAGATCCAAGATATACCACTGCTCAAGAGAAATTTAGGAATTACTACTGTTACAAACATCAAAATTAATCCTGAATTATAAATGAGAATTTTAGGACCTAGAAAGAGCCATGGGGAAGCATGTAATTACGAGATGTTTTTTCCCTTTTTTAGACAAGCTTTTGAGATGAGACTGAGAGAAGTCCCATCAGAAATTTTCTGTAAGGACAGTCAAAGCTGATGAAAAGCTGTGTCAAAAGAAGGGCTTAACATTTTGTGCTTAAACATGTATCAGGAGTTAACTGTGACTGTTTCAGCCTTAATTCTATCAGCTCCATTCAGCTACTCCAGGGAGTGTTTTTGTGCTTGTATAATCCTCCATCTCATTCAGAGTGGAACACAAACTGTTGAAGTGTAATGTCAAATTTGCACTTTTCAGTGTATTGTGGCATATTCATTATGCAGCTGCTCTGAACCTTACAACAGGTAATAGATTTATCACCATTTTATTAAAGGAAGACCAAAAGAGAGGAGGAGGTTAATTTTTAAGCATCTCACTTCCACCTTTATTTCAAAGATCCATTACCTGTTCTCTGACTTTTCTCTGAGTATTCTTTCCTCAGTTATCCATTATTTCAACTACTGCCTTTTGTCTGAAGGAGGATTACAACAGCTCCATTAGCACTTTCTTCTTAATGGGAGGTCTGGGTGGGAAGTGCTGTTAAAGCAAGGAGTTATGAAACTGATTGTATTTACTGAACAAAGACTACTAACCTTGAATCTGGATACTGCTTTAATTCACACTGTTCCCTCTTGCCACCCTTCAGCAGTTCCAGGCACTTCAGTAATTTTAGTGCTGGTGAACACTGTAAGAGGGATCAGAGTAGATCCTGGTGTCTTTGAAGATGGGCTTCAAAATGTAGCTGCTATGTGCTGTGAGAGCTGTCTGGAGTCAGCAGCTACATCACCACATCCCTGCAAATTTCCATTTTTCTCCAATAAAACCACAGAGGACTGAGTTTGTCCTCAGTTTCACTGGGGATATTGCAGACCTGTGGTCGCATTGGCATGATCAGGGGCTGTGGGACCTGTGCCTGGGCTGGGGTGCTCCACCAGAGAGGCAGAGCACCTCTATGTCTTCTGCCTCCAGCCACCACTGGTATGGGGGGCAAAGCTGCTGTGATTGTTTTACATCCCTTAGAGTACAGGAGCTGCCACACTGAAGTCCTAATCCTGGGGGGGAAGATACCTTTTTACTCAATACTCACTTTGATGATATCCAAAGTAATCACCACAAAGAATCCACTTGACACCAGTTTGAGTGGAGAAAGGAAATTTATGCATTGGTCCAGATTACAGTGAGACAGTATCACTGGGACAGTAGGAAAGATTGACTCAAGAGTCTGATGGTTTGTTGGGTTTTTTTTTATAACGGCTACTTAGCATGGCCTGGAAATGACAGGGCTGCAAGTGCTGAGAGATCTGTTCCTCTGGAGACAGTTTGGAGAAAGTAAAAAAGAAAGTGCTTTATCACCTCCCGTTTGGAACAGGGCAGCTCTGTAAGGTTATTTGTGGGCCTTTAGACTGCTTTGAGCAGGGAAAGAGGACTTTGTTTCTGAGTGGAAACTATAGAGACATTTAATTACACTACAAAAAATATACACAATAACCGAGTCTATTTTATTTTATTTTGGTTTTTTTCAGCCAAATATACTAGAGAGCCCTAGAGGGAAAATATATTTTAGTACTTTACAGTTACAATTGCAATTTATGTTAGTCTAGTGTCTTTCATATGAGAAGTACCATATCATAAAACACTTTACAGTCTGTTTATCAATACAATAAACTGAGAATATTGCTCAATTTACTTTATTAGAACTTGCTGAGAGATACAAAAATAAAACCAGCTTGGATTGCTAGTACTTTTTTTTTTTTGCAAGTGAAACATTGGAAAGAGTAAGCATAGCTGGATACAGTCTGAGTTATGAAAGACAGTATAAAAAAACTTCAGGTAATGAGAAAGTGTTGATTTGAGGACAAATTTCTCACCAAAGAAGTCCAAGAAATGACTGGATTGCAAAGTACATCAAGAAATTTTAGTGAAGCTTAGACCCACATAAAGCCATTATAATACCACTATTTTTGCTTGCTTGAATTGTGGGATTCTATTTGAGTTGTTTTTATAGTGAGCACTTGCTGGAGTTTGGTTCATTAAATATTTTTGTGATACTGCAGAATCTTGTGGTAAAGTTTCAACATATAAAAATTTATGACACAAGCAGAAAAAATCCAGTTTTGATAGGCAAGGGCTTACTTATTTCTATACATGTTTGTCAAGCACTAATAACTGGAATCAGAGTCAGTCACAAATACATCCTGAGCAGTAACCAGTTTGGACACAGAACTTAAGAAGATATAGACATGGATTTCTTATACTTTAAAACATTTTAAGTACTTTGGGTATAAATGCTTAACCTGCCTCAGAAACTGTTGCCAGTTATTTTATATCACACTCATCCAGAGCAAGTGGGCAATGATCAGCTGCTGTGCCTACACCCAGATTTTGCTGTGTAGTGATGCTGTGCATGTGGATATACTTTTAATGAGTGTCTGATAGGCATGTTTTCCTAGTTGGAGATAATAAATACAAACACGCCGTAATTGCTTCAGAAAGTTAGTGAATACTGTTCTGCAACAATGTCACTGGCAGTCAGAGTTAAAACTGTTTGAGAGGCTTAAGTGAGCACTTCCATATTTTAACAGCTTTTGATATATTTTAAGCTTAACCTCATTTATAAGGCTCTGTTTTGAGATGATCGAAGTATTTCCTTAAGTTTTTTGCTATTTATGTTGCAAGAAATACACTCAGATTTTCCTCCATTCTAGTGTAGTTTGTAATTTTTTAGTCTGTCTTATTATAAAATTAATTATAGATATACTTACCACGGAATTTTTTTACCACAATCTTAAAACTAGACCAAATTTCATTCTGTGTCTGTTTATTTTAAATTATAACACTTGATCTTTCTAGGTGACTATATGTATGTCTCTACAATACTGTTTTGCCTTGCTTTGGAAACAATTGTTACCACTAAAAACACTGGCATTTTACAGTTGTGTTTGATATTTATTTATATATATATATGTAATACTGCACTCTATCATTAAGTCAGAAAAGACAAGTGGAAACTGAAAGATATTGACGAGATTAAATTCAGAAAGGCAAACATTTGTGCAATAACAGGAGATTAGAACAAATAAACTAGTTATACACTGAGAAATTCCAGTCCAGGTGATTCATTGCTGCTAATTTCAGCATAACAAGAAGCTCATTCTATTTAAGCTGCCATCAGAGACTCCTCAAGAATGCAAGCGTAAACCCAAAAGGGAGAACTGTGAAACCCATCAAAAGTTTGGAATGCAAAGATATACATTATCCAGCATGAGATTGCCAGGTACAACAAGGTCAGTTCTGGAGATTGGGAAACTCGAGTTTTGAAACACAGGGTTATTGTTTTTCTAATTGCCTTGGACACCTCTGTGTTATTTAGTAGTTTTGTGTTCAGTAAGAAGAGCCTTTCGCAGTAACTTCCAGACAAGATGACATTAGTGCAACACGGCAAGAACTAGAAGACTCTGTGAGCTCTATTTGTGTTTCTGTCAGCATTTAATTGAATTGTCTGTGGGGAATTACTAGGCCTGGAGCAATTACTATCAAGAGCAGAGCTATTAGTTTAAATCTTCCATACCCTCTTTCTCTATAGAAACCACTTTTTGTAGGTCTTGTAACTTCACTTGCTTCCTAGACTAAGCCTGTACTTCAGCACATACAAAATCAGGTCCCAGGTGGTGGTTAAACAAGCAAAACTTAAATTTTACCAATGTCAGTATTTATCAGGGTGTTATTTAAATTCCAGAGATTCTGGTTTCCAATTTTCAGAGTTAAGTTGATAAAACATCCATGTTTGACAATACTTCCTGGAAAATGGAGTTTGGTGGCTGTTCATGCCAGAATGAAAGGTCACAAACATCATTTTTCAATTGATTGACTACCAGCCTATAGACTGTCAGAAAGAGGACCTGTAGTGTTCTACTTAGCTTCAATTATGGCCTGGCTGAGGAAAAAGGGAAGTAGGGTTTCTGCCTCCACACTGCTAAGTGGTTCTAAAGTGCAATGTTTAACACCTGCTTTTCTTATGAAGGACATAATAGTATTTAGCCCTCTGAGAAAACGTGGCTTCCTTTAGCATTATGTTTCAGGAGTATTTCTAAAAATGGTGATGGAATAAAATAGCAGGACAAGTGTGGAAAGGAATAAATAAGGTACTCAGAGAAAGTGGTGACAAAAGAAGTCAAACATCAATCAAGCTTTAAATACTGATAAAGAAAAGAAGTTTAATGTACCATCAAAGAAAAACAATTGTGCTATTAAAGAAAAGAACATCAAAGAAAGAAATGAGAGATTAATCTGGAGTAAGAAAGAAACCATCATAGCAAGGTGGGAAAACCTAGAACAAAAGGTAAGGGATGTGAAGTGTTTCTATCTTGTTCAAATATGAGTGTGCATGTAGCATTTGGGAATAACAATATTTTGCTTTGAAATTTGCATTAAAATGAAATCTTAATCACCATAGAAGGAAAATGAAAACACATGGGGGGAAAGGAGCCTTAACCACACAAAAGAAAAGGAACACATTAATGGCAAATGAAGAGGAAAAAACATCAGGAAGAGACAGAGGGTAGGATACTAATGAAGACAGAGCACAATGGTGTGGGTGGGGATAGAGAAACCGTAAAGTGTGTCATATGCTAGAAACATCTATCCCATGGAAAACCAGAAGGCAGAGAGCAGGAGATTGGATAGTACTGAGTGAACTGGCAAGGAAGGCAAGGGGAAATATATGTCCCCAGAAACCTGGCAGGGTAGGAAACTGAATGCTTAGTGGCTAAGGGAGGTTGGTTACCTGTAGAGAATATAAAATACCTTCTACTGTCTGCCTGAGCTAATTTCCTTGTTTGGATTTAAATGCCTATTTTAACATGGGATTAAATGTACTAGTGTCTGTAAAGCAATATGTTTATTCATATAGACAAATACACTTTTCTGGTACTTTCAAACTTGCTTATATTGAAGTCCTTTTTGTCCTTCAACCATTTAATGCCTCCTAGAAAGGAAACAAGTTTAAAAGCCTTTCTAAGCACCAAAATATTCTCATTCTTCTGATACTAAACAGAATCACAGAATCAGTAAGATTGGAAGGGACCACAGTGGGTCATCTGGTCCAACACCCCTACCCACATAAGGTCATCCTAGAGCACACAGCACAAGATTGCATCCAGATGGTTATTGAATATCTCCAGTGGGGGAGACTCCACAACCTCTCTGGGCAACCTGTCCCAGCATGCGGGAACTTGCACAGTAAAGAAGTTCTTCCTCATGTTCAGGTGGAACTTCCTGTGCATCAGTTTCTGCCAATTGCTTCTCATTCTATCGGCTGGCACCACCAAGGAGAGCCTGGCTCCATCCTGTTGACCCTTTAGGTATTTATACACATGAA
Organism: Aegotheles bennettii; assembly: GCA_013398125.1. Lineage (NCBI taxonomy): Eukaryota > Metazoa > Chordata > Aves > Caprimulgiformes > Aegothelidae > Aegotheles > Aegotheles bennettii. The sequence goes on along the minus strand of VZRW01011929.1, from coordinate 91,513 downwards.
TGAGGGCCTCTCTCAGTCACTTCTTCCTGAGGCTGAACAGGCCCAGCTCCCTCAGCCTTTCTTCGTAGGAGAGATTCTCCAGACCCTTGACCAACTTGGTGGCTCTCCGTTAGACCTGCTTCAGGAGCTCCAGCTACCTACCCCTCTCCTCTACTGCAGGCAAGGGTTTGCACTTGTGTATAAGGTTGGAAGTTGTGTCCTGAAGACAAGAGGATTCAGATTTTCCAAGAAGTTTACTCCTATTGGAAAGAACTGCTGCTAGCTGAAGCACTTCACCTGTTGTCTGTGAGGATTGTTTTACCTGGGATTGATCTTCAGGTAGTTTTGGATAAAACACATACACTTAAAGCACACAGTTGAGAGTGGGGAGCAGAAATGAGTGATACCCTTTGAGAATGTATTCTGGAATACAGAATGGAATCTGGAGTGGATTTTTTTGTCACAAAAACTTAATACCTATACATTGAACATTTCATGAACATGAAACTCTCTAAAGTGCATGTCATAGAACAAACCCTGGGAGAAAACTGATGCAATTGTGGTTTACACCAGATACAGTTTCTGATTTGTTAGGGATTTAACACTGTTCAAATTCCACTACTAGAATCCAAGTAAGAAGCTACTCTAATATGAAGTAAAACAAAGCAGGGCAGCAGTTTCACAGGATAATTTAGGTGGGAAGGGACTACTAGAGATCATCCTGTCCAAAGAAGGCACAAATTAGATCAGGACCCCTTCCACTTGGGGTTGAAGTGTCTCTGAGGATAAAGGTTCCACAAGCTCCCAAGTACCTCCTCCAGTCTTAAAGCACCCTCAAGGTGACTCTCCTCCCCCTCAGTCCCCAACTGAAATTTCCCTTGTTACAACTTGGACCTGTTACCTCCCATCCTAGAAATCTGACCCTTTGAGAAGACTCTGGCTCCATCTTCTCTATATGCATCTGTTAGGTAGTTGAAATCAATAGTGTATGATTTCTCACTTAACCCACTTCTCAGCCTGTCTTTGTACATCACGTTCTCCCCACTTCTTCTAAAGGATGATAATACTAATAAAATGTACTAATGCTGGAATGCAGATCATTACTTAAAAAAAGGAACTGATCAGAAAAGTTTGGGTTGTGCTTTTTTGGCTGGTTTGGGGTTTTTTTGTTTTGTTTTGTTTTTAAGGTGACATGTTTACAACATGTAGTATATGCTGCCAGATAGTATCAAGAGCAGGGAAAAGACAGGATTCCATGTAACCTAACCTTTAATTCTCATGGTTAAGAAATAAACTCTTGTTAAATCCATAATTTGTCAACATATCATTTACTCATACATTGTGCTGAAGTGTCAGAGACAGGCTAGTGGATTAAATAGTTGGAATGCCTGATTTTACCATGCCCTTGTAAAAAAGGGTACAAGAAAGCAGTCTTAGACACTCCTGTTTGCTTTGGCTTTCAATACCTGCAATGTGTTATGAGCCTCTGTAACAAAAGACCTACTTCTTTGCTTTTGAGTGTACCTCAAAGACAGGATTCCATGCCAGTCTTGTCCCCATTTCCAGTAGGCACACATTTATATAGTTTGTATTTTTCCTCTGTTGATTCAGTAAGCAAAAGTCAGTCTATGCTGAAAGAAAAAGAAACAACAGAAAATCTGAATTTCTTCAAACTATTGTGTATCCCAAGACAATCTTCCTCTATTTTCACTTTCTTCTTTCATTAGTAAATTTAAGAAGGAACAAAGTTGCCTTGTAACCTGAAAAATAAGTGTGATTATAAAGGGAAACAGATTGTAAATGTCAGAGCTTGCTTTCCTTAAGACTGTACTAGAAAGAAGTGGCTTTGTCTAGCAGGTGAATGCTTAGAGTGAAAGGACAGTGGCCTGGTTCAGCCTTTGATTTTCTGGCTGTAAAGGGATGTGGTACAATTCAGGTCTGACTCCATCATTATCTTCTTTTCACCTCCATCTCTAACCCAAAGGGACCGTAGAAGGAGGCAAGGTAAGTTCACCCTTCCTGCCCTCCAAGTGTTGAGACCCTCTTACCAGGCTGAGGGCATCCATGTGAATAGATTTTTTCCCTCTCGTCTCAGCTGAGACCTGCAGCTGTCATAAACCACCAGACAGCAGTGATTTTTTTTTCTTTTTTTCTTTCTTTAGTCACTGATGATGTGGGTCACAGTCTGAACTAGCAGGAGTCCCTCATCCCCTCCCTCTGGATCGTATGAAACCTTAATTTGTTTTTAAACCTGTGTGACTGCTTCCAACAGAAGAGTATGAGGTAAGCAGTAGGTGAGGTGGTTTCAGATGAGGAGGAAAGCTGAATCAGAGAACATGGAGCTAATCCCATAGCCTGGCCAAGGTGACAGCTGATAAAAGGACATTGGGGAGTGTCTGTGTTTGTAACAGATATGCTGACACCCTTCTCTGTCCCTTCAACTCATGCAGAGAATAGCCTGGCACTGAGCTCACTTTCTGGGAGACGGATATTCCCTCCTCAGTGACCATGATAATATTTTGTCATAAAGCAATTGGAACTGGGATATGAATAATCTGCCTGCTCTGGCAAGGAAGTTCTATTTATGTGCTGTCATCTCAAATGTGTGAGAGGTCACTGGCAAAAGGTGAAGCTATGCAAAGACCAGTCTGTTCCCGGATACTTCTAGAATCAATGTTATAGCTCTCCACTCCCACATAGAGAAGGCAGGATGGAAACTACAGAACAATTAAATCCCTGTAGGTTGAAGGGTTTCCAGTGACTGTCTGCAACCACTTCAGGCTAGCTTCAAGGATGATGCTTGAATCAGGCTCATGTGACCTGAGGAGTCATCTGGTATAAAGCAGGAAAAAGGATTTAATTACAGAGAACAGATAATCTTTGTTCTAATGCCTTTAATGCTATCACTTTCTCTGCAGCTGCTTTACACATAATAACAGCTTAGCTTTCATTACAGATATATATTTTTTTAAAAAAGGCAGTATCCTCTTGTCACCACATAAGCAGCACTGGTTTCATTCATTTAAAGTCATCATTTCTCTATGGCTACAGGGTATTACATCCTATGTCATTCCATATAATAGTCTTCTAGGAATATATGTTTTTCACCTTTATTATTGAGATTACTTCAGTCAGCAAGTGCCCGTGGAACAGAATTGCAAATGATGCATGCCAAAAGTTAGCAATAAGCTGTATTTCTTCTGTTGATATGCTATAGTGACCTCTAGGAACAAGACTTAATATATACTATAATCTTGGATGTCTTTGGGGGAATGTGGAATATCTGAAGGAAAAAGCGGGCAATAGTGCTTCCTTCAAATAACAGAAATAATTCAATGACTCATTTATACACAGTGTTAATTGTGTTTTACATCGGGGACTGGGTGCTTCAGCATACTGCTGATGGACAGCAGAGTGTTTTTCCATCCTGGATACTGGGCTTGTTTCATTTCCTCTGATACCAGCCGGCGATTGCGTCAGAGCATCGGCTTTGCTGAAAGAGAGTCTGTGAATGAAGGCAAAATCTTTTCTTGAAAATGTGAGTCGTGTAGTAGTGTCAGATTGGAATTATGAATTGTGATGGCATTTCTATACCTGAAAAAGTCCAAGAATGGGCATAGGAAAAATGTGATTTTGGTGGTAAACCTCGTTTTGGCTGGCACATCTTAGAGGTTGAGCTATATCAACACTAAGAGTGTTACCAGATTCTATCTCTTTAACACTGCAGGATGTGCTGGCTTCAGTGAAGTTTTACCCAACACTTAGAGGTGGGCTGAATGTTGGAGGCATAGTTATCTATGTTGCCCAACAGACATTTCCTTCATGCTGGGATGATGTACGCAACTGTGTGTGGGGTTATCCATGGTGCACCTCTGCATGGCAGAGGACTTTTATCTACCCACCTGTCACTAGTGTGTCATGAAAGCTGAATTTGCTTTGAGAAAAGTGAGACACCATATCTGCATGCTAGAAGTAAGGAATTAGCAGGTAGTGCTAGGATATCTGCCTATGGAAGAGTGAAGTGTAAGTTTCGTCTTGGGTCTGGTTGTCTTGTTATGTTCTAGCATGAACCCTTCAGGATTTCTTGTAAATAATACCTGCTGCTGCCATGCTCAGAGATAATCAACAGCTGGAGTATAAACACTGATAATTTTTTTTATTACATAGTTTACTTTGAATTCTTAAAGTAATGGCATAAACGTTTGCTCCTTTGTAACTTGAGAAGTCTCTTGACTTGCAGGAAATCTGCTGGGACGACACCACTGAAGAGCTTGTGCAAAAGTCTCTCTGCCACTCCAGTGTTACTTCATAGGCAGCACAGAGCAAGCCCTGAAGGATAACTCACATCATGAGTTCTCCCAGACTGTAGAGGAGAAAAGTGATCTCCAATGGGTATACTAGAGAAGCAGGAGGTTAATTTCATTTGGAATTCCCTCAGCCAAGAAGTTGATCTCAATAGATGAGTTGAACCACCAGAGCAGATGAGTTGATGCTCTAAATCCCATGACACAAGGTTTATAATAGTTTTCAAACAACAAAGATGAAACAACAGCTCTTTTTTCTGTTTTTGAGTAACTTTTTGCCTCAATAGGGTGCAATGCAATGCTTTGAAAGACACAGAACTCTGGCATCTTGGGTATTACAACTCATGGAAATCTGCAATAGTAATATCTGTAAAAGATTAAATTAGGACAGACCCTTGAAATTAGCTTTTCATCTGTGTCCCAGAAGAAACATAGTACAGGTCAGCAGAGCACAGACATGCAAAGGCACACATGTATCTCTTGAATTCCTAACCTAAGTAGATCAATAACAAAAGGATTTAGCCTCTTAGCCTCTGGATATGGATGATCAGTATACTTTTCTACTTTTTTTTTCTCCTTGAGTTCATATCTTTTAAAAAAAAAATTCTGCCTTTTGACAAGGTGTTCTGCATTCTTCCTAATAACAGCTCCAGGCAAATGTATCCGCCACACAGAATGAAAGGGTTTGGTTTGTTTTTTGGGGGGATGTGGGGGGGTTGTCTTATGTGAGATATGATGCCAAGATGATGAGAAAGTGCCAAGTCCTCTGATACTCATTCTATAAAAATCTGTTAGTTTGGAACAGGTGTCCTGAGTTTCAGCAGGTTAATCAAGTGAGAAATGAGTAGGTTGTCCAGCCTTTATTGTTGTGGGAATTTTATTGCTCAAACAAGTAATTAAATTGTCCACAAACCACCTCACAATAAAAATACTCTTATGACAGGACGGTCTTGTTCATCTTGATGAACCAGACAACCAGCTCTTTTGCAGACTGTGTGTGCATGTAGATCCAGTGTGGGAAATCATATTGTTTATAAATTATACTATTATAATATCCATGTGTGCAAGAATTATACAATAACACCAAAAAATACTTGCTGTCCAATATTTATAATGAAAAGCAGTGAGGAGAGTGAGTTTAAAGCTGCTTCTGGTAGGAATTAAGACACTTTCAAAAAAGGTGTGTGGGGCTTAGTGATTCAAATGTTCAGAAAAGTGGTAATCTGGGTAACAATGGTTACAACTTAATTGTATATTTAAACATTAACAGTGGGATTCAAAGTTGTGGCTTCTTAAACTACTAATATTTATGCATTTTTCTAAATGTTGACAAAAACCATAACCTCAAGCAGTTACTTGAACATTTAGCTCTTTATGAAAGCACAATTTGACAGGATCTCAAAATTTAAAATGACATTCCCTTTAGGTATTTCCAGTCACACCCCTCTCTTAAAATTACATTTTCCTCCGTGAGAAACATTCAAGGATGACCCCCTGTCATCCTGGAATTTCAGCAATCTTCAATTAACAAAAGTCAAAAACTTTCCAGAGTAGTTGTCTTGATCATTGACTCATTCTAGCTCAGCACTCTGATAAAAATCTCAGGCTATTCTTTCATTTATTTGTCTCTCTGTTTATCTACCTGCCTCTGTAGACACAAACAACAGAATTAAAGAAAATATTACCTAATGCTGAAAGCTTCCTTGGAGGGACAAGTCACCTCTGGGCAAAGTGTAACCGTGGAAAATTCCAGGTGGCACAGGATGTTTTCTTTTCCTTTGGAAAATACCAGCGTTTTAAAAGGAGTGTGATAAGGGAGATGCAGACGCAAGCCACAGCAAGCAGGTACAGCAAGCTTCGTTTTAGACAGTAGTGTGAAGCAGCTGTTGCAGCAACAGGAACCTGAACTGGGCAGACCCTTCCCGATGCTTGAGAGAGTAAAACCAGTGCCCTGAATTTAATGTGCTGATACTTGAGTGTTGGACAGTTTAGTCCCATCTTGGTCCAGAGCTGGGGACAGATTCGCCTTGGGCTCTTCCTGGGGGCCAAGGCTGGCAGGCAGGCAGCCAGACGTAGGTCCCCATGGCTCAGCCTCCTGCCATAGCTCCAAAGAGTGAGCCAGTGACACCTCCAGCGCCTGCTGCTGCGTGCCTGTTCTTGCTCGGGGCACACTGTCTGTCCACATAAGCAGGGACAGTGCCATGAAAGTTATTTTCTCCCCATTCCAGTCTCTTCCAGGAGCCTCTTGTCTAGCAGAAGGCTGGCGAAGCAGGGAACCCACAGCTTTTGTTTAACAGCTTGCTTATAAATGATGGCTGAATACTTTTGTTCCTGAAGTATACATTTTATGTGCAGAAATACAGCAGACACTATTTTCCTGCATTTAGTCTGTGTGGCCTCAAAGTTTTACTTTGTGCCAGGAGGGAATGACGTGTCTGTGTTGAAATCCCCTCTTTTTCCTTTCGGAGAAGACCCAGGGAGAAGCCCTCTACTACAGGGTGGCGGGCAGGAGAAGGTCCAGATGGAGGAGCTCTCACTGCGTGGGAAGGGAGAAAGGGCAATGTTCCTCAAACTCCTAGCCTGTCATGGCCAACACTTTCATTTTATTCTCACCCAATAATGAAAGAGCAGTATATCCTAGCTTCCTTTGCACCCCAGACTTTATTCGTGGGTTACTCAAGGCATTTAAGAAATATCATCCCCATCTTAGCTCTCGTAATGAAGGTGGCAACAGGCACTGGGTCTCAGCTTGTTTCAAATGATGCTGTGGTGCAGATTTTTTGAAAAAGCTCAGTTTAATCCTTGAGCATGCAAATGAAGGGCCAGTTTTCCTCATGTCTCCTGGGAGCTTAGCACGTTCAATGTTTTGTGTGTCAAGGCTTAGACTGGATGCTAACCACATCTGGTTATTTTACTGAGATGACCAAAAAGGCACCTGATCTTCAGAAGAATGTAAAAATAGGGGGAGAGATAGAAAGGACAAGGCAGTGAATCAGAAACATATTGTATGCTGAGTGTTGGATTTTGCCTGCTGAATTCTTTTGGGGCACTGTGTTACTGAAGAGAGGAACAAATTAGAGGGAGTTCAGTAGGAAGCAGCAAGTGGGAGGGAAGGAAAGAACTCAGACAAAATACTGGAATGGTTTAATAATCCAAGGAAAAATGCTGTTATAACAGGCTATAAATGCTTATAGTGTGCAAACATCCAGGAATGAAAGAAATGTAGTTTGATGCACCAAAGCATGATCAAGAGGTGAGGGGGATATAAAGTGGAGATGCATTTAAGTCAAAAATCAGATTAGAGTTTTCAGGTGGCAAAATACCTGAAGTATCTTGCAAAGGAACTACTAAAAACTCCTATTGCTTGTGACTTCTGAACACAGTTTGAACAAAATACTGGCAAGTGTCCTGTGAAAAACAATCTTGCTCCTCCAGAGAGTGAATAACCTAACACCTATGTCTTCCTACATAAAGTGTGGTGTGCTTGACCTTAATTAGCCTTTAACATAACAGAAATTTCTACAGACAAGCTCTTTAAGTGGAAGGTTGTCACATGTGTTAATTCTTTGACTTTCTGGGTGGGGCTGGACTCTGAAAGAAGGGTCTCTTGGGTAGAAAATTATTCTATTCCTACATTTGCCACTGTAGGCATGTAGCCCTTACCTTTCTGTCATGCCCCTCTCCAAAAACCCAGATACAGTTAGGGAAGGAGCCCTGCTGAGCTCAGGTTTGGGTGGTGAGGGAACCAGAGCTAAGTGGTATGCACCTGAGCTGTTGGGAAGTCAAGCACCCAGACAGAGGGTTTATTTTGCAGGCTATGAATAGATGGTGTGACTGTTCCACCATTGCTAAACTAGCCAGCATGAAGCTTAGTGGCTCTGCTTATGCTGAGTGAGAGATAAGCCATGCTGCCAGAAACTGGGGAGTCCCCCAAGCTCTTCTGTAATCAAGTCGTGAGTCGTCTCAGAAGGTTTCTGGGGGTTGTGAAGATTATTGTTATTTGCTGCTGACTGCAAGAGACAGGCTGAAGACTGTTTTTGTTCGTCTCCTTCCTTATGTTTTCTTTGTTAACCTTAAATTGAGAGGGTTAGAAATTGAACAGTGAAGAGACATGTTATGGGTAGGAGGGATTACAACTCTTGTTCTGACAGTGGAGCTGGTATTTTAATATTTTCATGAACTGAAGAACCCCAGTACTAGCACTGAGTTGTCTTATCAATAAGGCAGGATTTATTCTACAGTATTATCTTCAGGAGCATCAGTGCTCAGGAAGTAAGGTGCTTGAAATCTACCACAGCTTTATTAAATACCATGTTTGGTCTAACCTCTAAATTACTGTCTTCCTATACTTTGGAACATCATAGAAGATGGAATACACCAAAGACCTTTCCTGCTTCTTCTGATTCCCAGGTTCTGCAAGAGTTTATTCTGCAAGCCTCAGGCTTTGTAGCAGCAAAAATAATGAAATATCAGCCCACCTTCCTAAGATTTAGTGTTGGTAGATGGGAGTTTTGCCCTCTCCTGATGTGTATTGTGTGCTCTAGAGACAAGGAGCAGTCATACGCTTTTTCTGTTAAATTCACAAATTTAGCACATAATTGTCATGAGTAATTTGTAGCATCTATAAGCCCTTTAGAGTATGGCTGTGATTTAAGAATATGTCACAAAATTTTAGGAGAAAAAAAAAAAGGAATCAACATGTCTTCAAGTGGCTTTATTGATTCCCTCTCCTTTTCTCTTATATTCATATACTCTCTCCTCATATACTTTTATTATCTATTAGGTGTTATGAAATAAATTCTTTGTATTCTTTCTAACCCAATAATAGGGGAAATTATCTTTGTCCTTTTTCTAAAGGTCTTGTTAAAGGATTCATGACTCCTTAGATTAAATTAAGCAGCAGGGTAACTTGAGTCACTCAGCTGTTACTTCACCTGTAGGCATAATTACCATCAGTAATAAAAAACAAAAAGTACCCTAGAAAGTTTCTAGTGCCTGGATTTGTTCTGCAAACCATATGTGTTTATTAATTTCCTAATAAGAATTCAAGAGAGCACAGAATAATAAAAGAAACTAACCATTAATGCCCTCTGTCCATGCTACATTTCTCTTTCTATTACAGCTCTGTCAAGAGCTCAGCTGCAGTCCTGTTACTTATGGTTGAGTAACACATGCTCCTTAGGTTTGAGGATGTCTCATAAACTTTAGATCCTCACTGGAAATTTCAAGACCTTTTTGTTATCTTTGTTTATGCCCGTCCTTTACTTTCCAGTTCTACAAACAGTCAAATTTCCTTTTCCTCAGGATACTCTGATGAGTTAATCAGTTAATTTAGACTTCTCTGGATCAGACTATTGCTCAAATATGATTTTGCAAAGTTGTACACACAAAGTTTTCCCTTTCCAAGGGAAAAGAGGAAGAAATTTCTCAAATTTTCTCTTTATCTTTGGAGAGCTTGCTTTGTGCCTTTTCTCCCCAGTGTTTTCATGAAGATACCTATAGAGATACCTAATTCTTCATCACGAAGTGCAATGTCAAGCAAATCTAGATGTGCAGCATGAAAAGTTTGTAAGACATTTTAGAAACAACCAATTCTGTACTCAACATAAACACCAAATGTGTGAAGCGTGTCCCAGGTATTTCCATACCTTCCACATTCCAAAGAAATAACTCATTAGACTTCATAACTGTATCCTCAACAGGACAAGGGGTAATGGTTTCAAACCAAAAGAAGGTAGATTTATATTAGCTATTAGGAAGAAATTCTTTACTCTGAGGGTAAAGAGACACTAGCACAGGTTGCCCAGAGAAGTTGTGGATGCCACCTCCCTGGCAGTGTACAAGGCCAGGATGGGGCTTTGAGCAGCCTGGTCTAGTGGAAGGTTTCCCTGCCCATGGCAGGGGGGTTGCGACTAGATGGTCTTTAAGGTCCCTTCCAACCCAACTCAACCCATTCTATGGTTCTATGATCCTGGGTGAATAAGCACCAAGTCACCCTACTATCCCACTCTTACCAATTAGTCCCCAACTGTGTTTAAGGCACAGTACAGTATTATAAAAAAGGACCCAGCCTGTACACAGTTTTGAAGATAAAGTTTCATATTTCAAGGCTATCTGTCTAACAATTTACACAAGCACTAAACAAACACCCACACACCTAAAGTAATCTCTTGATAGATGCAGAAAAGTCTGCCATTTCATATCATACATCTTCAGTCTGTCAAGGGTCCTGGCTAATCATTTTTGGAGTCATAGTATAATATTGGGTGCTAATAAATCTGCCAACTCAGATTTATCTGGGTTTGCATTAGTCAGAAGTGTTTTAAATAGTGTGTTTCTATTTATTGCCAATTAATAACCTCACTAGGTCAGATGCAGTGCTGATCTAACATGGCCACTTGAGCAAATCAGGTGGACTGCATGACAGGCACAGCTAGTAAGCATTAGGCTTTATTCACGTGTGGTGTACCAGTATGAATTACAGTTCCTTGAGAACACCTATAAACATCAGTGTGTTTTCTGGTTTTTAAAAGTGAGGAAAGATTTGCAGAGGTTTTATTCGCTTGAGTAATTTCAGTATAATTGCAGCAATGCTGTCAGAAATAAGTTATTTCCATTTTAGAACCTTCTTTGTTCGCCACCCTGAAAAAAGTTAAAATACAAGATTTTCAGTAGTATCACAAAAAAAATTCCCCAAACTTATCCACCACCACCTGTCAAGTTGTGCAGTATATGTGAATGATTCATGTGGCCAGGAACAGCATCCAGACTTGTTTGATAATTGGTTTTGTGCTTTAACCAGCAGGTTACACTCACCAATGTGACACGTACAGCCTGCCCAGGAGTGCAGTGTGCCCAGTTTTCAGAGGCTGCCTCTCAGATACTTGCAAACCACAGTGAATTGGCCAAGTATGGGGGAAGGGGGCAGGTACAGACGTCACCAGCCATCTGTCAGAGTGTCTTTCATGTTATCTGATTATGGACAGGTTTGTCTGCAATTTTGAGTAAGGAGTAAGTGTTATTAAATAGATGTCTGGCTTAAAAGAATGCTTTGCTATTGCAAATTTAACACTTGATTGACATGTCTGGTGACTGGAGTCTTCTCCCTCCCCGTGGGAGAAGGGAACTGCAGGCAATCACAGGTGGCAGTCACATCCTCTCACACTTCTCCTCAGGTGTCTGGGCCTGGGAAACCATGCTGGGATGGAAAAACAGGTTTGGTCTTTGGGCCCAGTAAGGGGCTCCAGTAGCAGCTGATGCTTAAGCAGTGAAACATTTTTTTCTTCTTCTTTTTTTTTTTTTCCCTGACAAGCAGAAAGGATCAGAATAGTCTATAGAGGATGAAATGCATTCAGCAATCCTATCTAACTACACATTATGAAGAGTAAGGTTCCCTGAATCGTCCTTCCGACCCTTCTTGTAGATGTGAGTTACATTTGCCAACTTCCAGTCAGCTGGAACTTCTCCAGTTAACCAGGACTGTTGGTAAATGGTTGAAAGTGGCTTGGCGAGTTCTTTTGCCAGCTCTCTCATTACTCTGGGGTGAATCCCATCGGGGCCCATAGACTCGTGGGTGGCCAATTGGTAAAGCAGGTCACTAACCAATTCCTCCTGAATTGTGGGGATTTCACTCTGCTCCCCATCCCGAACTTCCAGCTCTGGGAGCTGGGTATCCTGCGTACAACCAACCTTGGTATTGAAGACTGAGGCAGAGAAGACCAGTTGCATTCATGGTCTCTGGATTAGTCTCCCCAAGGCCCTAAAGTCTTTCTTGATTCCCCTCAGACTTCCTGTTGGGATTTCCTCGCCACCCACCTGAAGAACCAGCAATGGATAGTAATCAGAGGGATGTACCAGGCTGGAGACTTTCTTTGTAATGTCTCTCACCCGGGCCCCAGGGAGGCAGCACACTTCCCTATGGAATGGGAGTGGTTGGCATATAGGACCCTCCATTCATCAGAGAAGGGAGTCACCAATGACAACAACTCTTCTTTTTTTCTTAACAGAAGAGGTCGTGATACAATGAGTAGGCTGACTCACCCTGGGCATCTCCTCTAACCTGGATGGACCTTCGTCCATATTGTCATTTGCCTGTCCCTCTACTACCAGAGCCTCATACCTATTGTGTAAGTGCATCTGAGGAGGTGATGTGGGATGAGAAGGGATATGCCTGTGACCCCGAGCAGGAACCTGCTTCCATTCTCCCAAATTATTGGGAAATGAAGTTAATATATTTTTCTGGACAAGGAACAACAGGCATTTGCAAACAGTTCAGGCTTGTCTCGTCAAAATCTGCTGAGCAGAAAGCAGCAGCTAACATTGAAGTGGTTTCACCTTTGCCTGGCCTTTAGTCCTGAGCTGGCATATTTTCCATTAAACTTTCTTCACTCTGCTAATTCCATTTCTGTAGTGCCACTTCCAGTTCATGAAACTCCCCTGTTCTTCTGAAAGTCCCTGCTGTTGCATGGAGTAGCCCTGGTACTTAAAGATCTCAATTTGTTTCTTTCTGTAGTGGTAGATGTTGCATTGTACTTACAATGAAATTTCTGTCAAAGACAATGTAAAGTGTTCGTTCACACCAAACAAAGTGCATTTGAACCAGTGCTATTGCAGCAGGTCAGTTTGAATTAATAGTGACAGGATACTTAGTGTTCCAGAAGAAAAATGCAGCCGAGTGTCCTGTTAATCTAGCACCTCAGGAAAGCTTAGTGAAAATCCTCCAAAAAGCCTTCATCATTTAAGACCGAAGTCAGTTATATAGTCTGGATGAAATTAATGGAATAACGAGGAAAAAGCCAATAGAAACTTAGAATGTCTGTCCCTCTTGCACTGAGATTTTGCTATGTTTTTTTTTACTGTTTCTGTTAAGGTATCATCCAGCTGACATCAGGACTCTATCACGCTAGGGGCTATCTCACTATATAGTCCCTGAGCTGAAGAACTGTTTGCATTGCTTGCAAATAAACGCAGGTTTCTAACACGACAGCAACTAAAATCTGATGAGAAGAGATTCTCTGTGGAAAAAATACCCTTTCCAAGCTCCTAAAAGAACCCTCTTGTCTTTTTCTTTAAAAAGGCAAAGAAAAGCTGGAAAAAGTTTAACCAACTCCCCCCGTAATTGCGTATTAGCTGATTAAATCAGCTGGGATTGTTTCTTAGCTCACCTGCGGAAGTATAAAATGGAAAAATTTGCTTTACTTGATAGATGTAAACCAGAGGTTTAAAACCATAAAAGCAGTGTTAAACACAGAGCTCCGTGTGGCTTTGATATGATAAAAGAGCAAAACTTTCTCTCTAGGTATTCCCTAAGCAGAAAAGATGTTCAACCCATGATTCCCCTGAAGATGTATTGTTTAATTTTAACATAATATTTAACAGTCACAAATCTGTGGGTTTGGGACAACACACCTGTATGTAAGAGTCACTTTTTATTGCTGTGCATCATTTCAGAAAAGCACATTTCATTGTTGTATGTGTAGCATTGCTGTCTAAACTGAACTCAAAGACCTGCGTCCTGTTCCCCTTGTCTTTATTTGCCTGTCTATAAAATTGGACAGAAGCCTTCATTTGTCATGATCATGCTGTATCACCTCATTTGAAACAGGTTAGTCAGAGTATTGCATGTATGTCATTAGAATCACTGGGAACTTCTGTAATAATGTTGAAGTACTTCACTTGGAACACTCTCCTCCTGAAAACATGTTTTCTTATTGCTTTCAAATGGGAATCTTGTATTCTCCCTAAAGAAATGGATGTAAGCAGAGAAACATATAGAGCTGAAATTATCCTTTTCATCCCTCCTAATGCATTAATTCCTGGCAGCAAAAGCCTGTATTACATGAGTGCAAAGAAAGTAGGTCCTATATGAAGGTCCCTAATAGATTCAACTTTAAGGAGAAAAGGAAATACACGTGGTAAGATTCCTTTCAGAGCTATGGATGTTGCTTAAGTAGGGTTGTTTCAGGGACAGCCTTTGAAGGCATTTGTGCTTCAGAAAGTTGCGTGAACAAAAGGATATCTGAACCTTTGACACAGGCTGTGGCAGGGTAGAAGATTCATGAAGGGAGATCCTGCAGAGATGCTGACATGCTGTGCATGGCTTACCTGGAGTAATTTATGCCTGTGTCTTCAAGCGTGAATTGCTTTCCAATTCTCCTTTTCTCCTTTTCTCCCAGGTTGAGAGTCATTAGTTGCTGACTTAATTCCTCTGCTTGTTTAGCTATAGAGTGCAGCCTACAGAGGAAAGGGAAGAACTGGCAGTGAACAAATGAACCACCTTTTCTGCTTCACATACTCTACACAGGGAAAAAAGGGTGAGTGCACCTGGTGAGCATAACCAGGCACGCCAGAGGTGTGTGGTTATTACCATCCCTCTGTGGGAATGTGGTCCAGCAGCGTTCCTGTGGAGTGGTGGGGTAGGTACACTAGACTCTCTATCCAAACAAAGCTTCTGTTTCAAAAACACATTGAAAAAGTCAGTCCACATTCTGCTGCCATTTATACCTCACGCCAACACTGTTGTTTCAAGATCCTCTACAGTGCCAAACCAAAATGTTGCTACATCAGTAACATCCAAACTGACGACTTTTAGCCAGCTGTTGAACATTAATTTAAACTGTGCAGTCTACTAACCTGCAGCCTACATTGTGCTATTCCTAGTGCTCAAGTACTTGGTGCTACTGAGGTCATTTACTGCATCAGTGGGTGCACGTTCACCAAAATTAAAGGCAAGACATCCATCAGGAGTCCAAGCACTTAGAGAAAAAAAAGCAGCTGCATGAACAGTGGAGGCTTGATTTTCCTTAAATGTGTGCCTCAAGAATGATGTCCTTTGTAGATTGCTTGGTATTCAATACTCACTGAGCTCACACTACCACCTTTCCCTCAGCAGAGGCTCTGCTAGGATCTTCCTTCATCACCGAGCTCTTTTTTTCACTGCATCATAGGGAATGAGTATCTCTGAGAGCTTTATTCCTCTGTGAAATGTGTTAGAAACTAAGTCTCGAAGATTACAGGGAGGATGGAGAAGGAAGAAGCAAGAGGGATAGATGCCCATAGACATGTGAGTGCCCAGGCATGCATATACACACATACACACCCTTTCTTGTCATCACAAGGTTCTTGCTTTTCTGGGGTACCTGGCTACAACAGTTAGAGCTAGCTACAAACATTTTTGCCTTTGTTTTCCAATAGTTTCTGTTTGGAAAGGTCAGCAACTTTTGTGGAATTGTGTACCAAGTCAGATTTTAATTTTCAAAATCGGAAATAAGGCACATCAACAGACAATCAGAAGGTTCCTGGATATGTTTTGTCAGAAAGGAAGAGGCTTCCAAGAACTTGGTCTGTAGTGTCGGGAAATGCCTCCAATTGTGCACTAAGTAACTTAGTGTGAATGAAGAACTGGTAAGCACTGTCTCTGCCAGATGCCTCACTAAAGACTCCTTGGTTCCCTGACCTTGGCTGGTCCCATGAGCACCATTAAACATCAGCCCCTTTTGATCATTAGATTAAAGAAAAATTTCCTTGCTGCAGTGCCAGAGCTTCCTATATACAAAGGAGGAAGTAAGTAAATGATTTCTGTACAGGAAGCAATGAAAAAGGCTAATATTGTTGTTATTATTTTATTTTATTTCAATCACATTAAAATGCCTATGACAAGAAACCTCTGGCAATTAATTTTACAAAATCTTGTCGATAATAAACATAACTAGAGGGGGAAAAAAATCCTACAAATATGATTTTTTGATTTCCCTCTCTCTTTGTTACTTTCCAGTTAGAGCTATCTTAAGTGTTACTTATAGTAGCAGAAGCGAAGAGGAGAGAGGAGAAAGGAGATTCGAGGAGAGGGAAAGGAAAGAAGGAAAAGAAAGGAAAGGAAAGGAAAGGAAAGGAAAGGAAAGGAAAGGAAAGGAAAGGGAAGGGAAGGGAAGGGAAGTGTTGTCCTCTATGTTTTTATTTGTTTCTTTATTTCCCGAATTCCATTTTTATGCTTTGTCTCTCCTCCTTAATTCTGATAATTCTGTCTCACTCAGATTTTGTGAAGGAGACTTGCACTCCAAACTGCTAAGCTGGCTGCTGCGGGAACAGCCAATGTTTCTAATTTGGAAAAGAATGCAAAGCATGTCCAAGATTTATTGATATTTTTTTTTCCTGGTGTTTTATTTCTCAGGTTTCTTCTTCTTTTTTTTTTTTTTTGCTTCCCCAATGCATTAGTGTAATATCAATACCCTTACCTAAGCATTTGTGACTAGGATTCAATGAGAAGTCATTCATATGAAGAGATAATTCGTGCAGAGCTGGAACAGGCTCTTATTTGAAGCTTGTATTGCTAGAAAGTCTTGAGTTCACTTTTCCAGGAACATGCCACATGATTTCATATGGCTGAGGAGATATCAGCATTAGTACCCTTCATTTAATAGATAAAACTTTGTGGGTGGGTTTTTGGCCTAGCTTTGCTCCCATCAAAATTAAACTGGAGTGCTAGTGATTTTGGATGAAAGTAGAGCATAGCCCAGCATAAAATGCTTTTGAAAACCTCTGTTTAGTTAAAAGTGGTCTGGGGAGGGAAATTCTTGATATGAGTTGTATATATTTTTGTGAGTTATAATCCCAAACTTTATTTGGGTTTGAGCCATATGGACTAAATTGGTTACCATGCTTATGAGTTATCTCATTCCTCTATCATTTCATTAGTAAATCATCACACATTTTGTCTGACTGTTGTCATGTTTTCCCACTTTGCAGTGATGGCTTCACCCCCCAGCAGAGGGCTGTAGGACCAGTTACTATAGTATGTGAGAGGCTGTGTTTACACTAGAAAGCTTCCTGCTACAAGTTTTATTAGCATCCTACAGCTGACCTCGACATATGATCAGAAAAGATCCAAATTTTGCTGCTTGAGCTCATACTTTGTGCAGTCTCCTGGCTGGTTGGTACCCTGCGGTCATAAAGCACAAGTGTTTCCTGAACTGCCCTGTGGCATTGTGTCCTGCAGTGCATGCTTTTTCATGGCTTACAAAAACGCACAGAGGAGAGCTTCAAAAATCATGGTGGGTGGGGATGGCTTTCCACATTTTCTTTTCTTCACTATGTAAAATCCCCAGTGTCCAGCTGCTACCTCTCCTGTGTGTGATCATGGGTCCCGCTGATATCTGATGTCGCCTTATAGCTAGGCTGCACAATTCACCTGGGTCTGGTGTAATTTAAATGACTGCTCCTGCTGTGACAGAGCTGATGGGATTTTTCAAGGAGAAAAATCAGATGGTGCATGGGAGCACCTTGCAAGTGGTAGGGATGATGGAGCCTGGGAGACCAACCTAGCAGTACCCAGAATGGTGGGTGGTGGGAATTTTCCCCAGTCTTCCAGCACAGACAGTTTAGCCTGTGATACTTCTGAAGTCTGGAGGCATAATTTATTTCTTCCTTTCTTTTTTCCACTGCAAGGTGCCTGTTGTATTGAGAGGACTGTGTTTCAGCCTGGTGGTTGTTTCAGAGTAAATGCCATTAGTGACTGCTACATGATTGTACTGTGATGAGAGAGGGCTCAAGGCCCACTGAGACCAGTCCCAGGTGTGGAAAGCCAGGCTTGGTGTGGTCCATGTCTGTGCTCACCATCCGAAGGGGATACTGAAGCCATCTACCCTGTTGTGAGCCTAGGGCTCCTCTTAGAGGGACCATGAAGCCTCCCTGAGGCTAGGGAACATTTTGGTATGCTGTTAGCAGCCTGACTTGCCTGCATCTCTCTGAGGCAAGCAGTTTTCATGCTATTGCTTCTTCCTATGCATGGTGGAGTGTTTGGCATAGCAAAGATGTGGTGAATAGGAAGAGAAAACAAATAGTCATCTGTTGGCTTTCAACAGCAAAGCACTAAGCAGAGTCACTGAGGAGTGCTGAAGTTGAAGAAAATATCACTTTACCACTGTGTCTTAACATGTGCTTAATTGTTGCTTATTTTTGGTACTTTTCTTGTGTGTAGCTCAAAAAGCTCAAATATTTATAATGTTGTTGTGCGTGTCGAAAGAAAGGGAAAAGGTGATACAAAACATCTACTTGATTCTCATGCATTTGTGCTGAACTTTATCACACATTTTTAGTGTGTGCAAAAAAATCTAAAGAAGAAATAAACTTAGCTGGTTCAGAGCAAAGAGAAGAATCTGTGGATGTGAGAGTTGCCCGTCCCCTGTTCTTGCACCACTAAAGAAATGCAAGCTGCCCATGGAAGCTGTTTGTTTACATATAGTCATGGTAATGTTTTCTACCACCATGCAGTGAAGCAGCTAAAGACTGATGAGTATCTCCTGACAAACACTGTTGAGACCAGCTTAAAAGCAATGATGCTAAAGTGGTCAAGAAATGCTGCACAAGGAGAGGGGGCTCTTGTTGCTTGCTAACAATGCATAACAGACAAAAGTAATTTTTCCTAAAAGAAGTTTGACTAGTATTCCCTTTGCCCTTCTCTGCAACAGCTTGGTTTGTTTGGAGTGGGGGAGTTGGTCTTGAATTTAGTTCTGTGTTTTTCACTGCATGACTACTGGGGACTTCAAAACAAAACAAAACAAAACAAAAAACAAACAAGAACTCAGGCTAAAGTCACTATTGAGTTTTTAAGGAAACACACTTACATGTCCTTATGTCACTTATTTTGTCATACTGAGGGACCTGTATCACTATTTTACTAATTTATGAAATGTATTTCAGTTTTGAAACAGTTGAAACCCTACCAGATGGCTTGCTCAGTTTCTTGCTGCATAGCTAGGACAAGTTTTTGATACAAACTAGCTGCTCTCCATGTTCTTTCCTTTATTTTTCAACTCTACAAAGGACTGCCATTTTTAAAGAGGATGTGAGAGGGGACAAGTTTATGTGCTGTGTATGGGGACAAGATGTTAAATCTGCAGAATCTTATCTAAGCATCATCCCTGGTTCTTGTTTGGTGGCAGGTTTGAGTTTGGTATTTTTCAAAAGGCCAGAAACCCACAGCAGTGTCACCTCCTCCCACCCTTTCCTATTCCCCAGAGGTTCTTCCATCCCATTCACACATTCATAATGCTATTGAGCACAAAGAGAGAAATACCACCAAAGAGGAGGGACTGCTCCCAAATCAGGGCAGTTTTTTTGTAGTCTCCAGAAGTTTTCTGGATTATGATTTCTTTTCACCAGGGTGGGCTCACGTGGTGGCGTGCTGGCTCCCTTTCTCTCCCTCATAGCTGGTGGTGTCTGTTCTCCTTGCAATATCAAAACTGCTGTCCTTTCTTCTATGGTTGACTTTGGAAGGGAGCTGAAATGATCTGTCCCCACCAGCTGAGATGATCTTGCATTTATCCAGGAGTATGGAGCTGAACTAGTGCTCTTGTCTTCTGTGGGTCGTTGTCTGTTGGGTCATAGGAATGGGCCACTGGAGAACAGGCACTTACAAAAGACAGGGGAAATACAGGTAGATGTCTGCAGTCTGAATCACTGGACTTGTGGATTTAGAAGTCCTGATTGGCTTTGTCACCATTATGGATACCAATGCTGTACATAACTGTTTCCTGAGGGCTGCTGGAAGACAGTAGAACATCTACACAGGTTATATCAATGACCATGTGAGACGTTGTGCTATTCAAGGAAGGAGATGTAGTCAGGCTTAAAAATCACACAGGATCACAGAATGTTAGGGGTTGGAAGGGGCCCCAAAATACCATCTAGTCCAACCCCCCTGCCAGAGCAGGACCACCTAGAGTCCATCACACAGGAACGCATCCAGGCGGGGTTTGAATGTCTCCAGAGAAGGAGACTCCACAGCCTCTCTGGGCAGCCTGGTCCAGTGCTCTGGCACTCTCACAGTGGAAAAGTTCTTCCTTATGTTCACCCAGAACTTCCTATATTCCAACTTGCACCCTTTCCCCCTTGTCCTATCACTGGACATCACTGAGAAGAACCTGCCTCCATCCTCCTGACACTCACCCTTTACATATTTGTAAGCACTAATGAGGTCACCCTTCAATCTCCTCTTCTCAAAGCTAAAGAGCCCCAGCTCCCTCAGCCTCTCCTCATAAGGGAGATGTTCCACTCCCTTCATCATCTTTGTGGCTCTGTGCTGGACTCTCTCAAGCAGTTCCCTGTCCTTCTTGAACTGTGGGGCCCAGAACTGGACACAATACTCCAGATGTGGCCTCACCAAGGCAGAATAGAGGGGGAGGAGAACCTCTCTTGACCTACTAACCACCCCCTTTCTAATGCACCCCAGGATGCCATTGGCCTTCTTGGCCACAAGGGCACATTGCTGGCTCATGGTCATCCTCCTGTCCACCAGGACCCCCAGGTCCCTTTCTCCTACACTGCTCTCCAGCAGGTCAGCCCCCAGCCTGTACTGGTGCATGGGGTTGTTCTTCCCCAGATGCAAGACTCCACACTTGCCCTTGTTGTATTTCATTAAGTTTCTCCCCACCCAATTCTCCTGTCCAGGTCTCGCTGGATGGCATCACAACCCTCAGTATTAAGTCTGAGTAAAAGGACCGTTCCCATTTACTTTAGTAGGCTCTGGATAAGGACTATGTAATATATGGCTCTTAGGGCACCTTTTCCTGTGTTGAAAGAATAATAAATTCAGCTTAAACATGTATTTGGGTGTTGGAGGAGGTCACCACAAATCCAGCTACGGTTTTAGGAAGATTTAGACTTGGATACATGCTGTGGACTTAAGTTTCTGTAATAGACATGCAGGATCCTACTTGAGCATCCTATTTAGTAAATGAATATTAATATAGAATTTTATATTTAGAAAATGTTGTGTACTTTGAAAGTGTGAATGTTGAAACTTGGACCCACTGATGTCCTAAATAGTCACTGACTTATAAAATGTCATGTTAAACAATCAAGTACCACTTTAATAACTCTGTAATTGTATAGCAAATCACAATCAATGAACTAATTACTATTAGAAAATCTAACACTTCCTCTTCAAAATGTTATCCTAATGATTAGCATAATCAATATCACATGTGGCTGTAACAATTGATAATAATGAAAAGACATTTAAAACTTGCGGAGCACTCTGTGACTTCAGACTCAGTACAGACATTTGCCACTTGAACTGAAGCCCTAGTTCTTTCAAATTTTGTTTTGTTTTTAAAATTATCTTCTTTTCTAAACACTTAGCCATCCCTTTTTCTGCCCCCCATGTGGAGGGGTATGGAGGAAAATTAAATCTGGTATGGTTTTTTTACCCCTTCTCATTTTCCAGCACAGCTTCTGATCAATTCATTATTCATGCTCCTCTGGATTGAAATATCTGAATTTTGAGGGGAATTGGTTAACCCTTGGACTTGTCCATAATAGCAGAATAAGTGTGGCAGATATATTTTAATTGAACTCAAGAGAGACCCTTACTTTCTGTATGGCAGTAGCTGGTAACACCCCGACCCAGCTCTAGTCTCAGCTGAGTAATGTCACAGACTTGCCTAGAAAGCTTAGATTGAAGTCAGTGGCACCACTCTCCACTTGGATCTAGCTTAACATGTGTTAATGCCTGAGTATTATTTCCCCAAAAATTTAGAGAATTACCAAGAAAAACATTTTTTTTTTTTGCATGCAGGTATTAAAATAAAAACATTATTTTCCTGATGTTGGACTTGCACATTGGAGTCACTGCTTCCTTCAGTGAGATGATATCTGATATTGCCGTGTGAACAGAAGCATAAAATCTTTTCATGGGATTAAATAGCACGTATCTGTAGGTAGCATTATGTTTATTAGATTTTGCTCAGTCAATATATTTTCCTCTCTCTTTCCTGTTGCTTACTGTGGAGTGGAAAATGTGCTGATTCAACACCCATTCACGTAATGGTTGTTATATTCCCTGATATTATAATTGGCCAAATAATTAAGTTATGCTTGCTACAGAATTACAACAGGGCAAAATCACCTTAAAATTTACCATTAAGGATGTGGGAAAATAGCTGTGAAATGAGGTTCCTCTTTCAGTGATATATAACTACCTTCTGCAATACCAAGTCCTCCAAAAACACAGTACTTTGTGGGCTGACAAGTAAATTAGAGTCTGAGGAGTATATTTGTCTCAGGACTGTGAAAAGCCAGGAGGAGGTGACAGCTTCATGGTGCCAGGGAAGGAGGGTAGCACAGTGTTTCCTCACAGTCATGGCTTTGGGCAGGGAACTTAACAACAGCTAGACACAGACTTTAGAGACAACTTGCTCAGTGATAGTTTCAATACCTGGGTGAAGGGTGGTGGAGGAACAACAGAAGAGAGGTACTATCTGACCTCCTGCCCATGACTTTCCAGCACGTCTCAGCCCCTGTCTGTTACACAAAGAGACTCCTCTGGGTAGGGAGCTCTTAATGAATTGCCAAGTGTCAAGGACATGGTTAGAGCTCAGTAAATAATAAATGGTCCTTTTAATATTGAGATCATTTGGGGAAATCTGTGCATCAGAACATTTTTTTACACCAGGGATGGAAATGAGTTAACATGAGGATTTGAGGACCTGGAATATTTTCATTTTCTGCAGCCCATGTGAAATAAATGCAGTGATCTCAAGAGATGTGTGAATTCCCAGTTTTATTTCAGTTTCCAAGTCAGGATGCTATTCTCTAAACTTGATCTGTAGAAAGAGAGGTAGGAAACTATCTGATGCCTTTGATACAGGCATTCTCGCAAGATGTCCTGTAGTTCTTTTCAGGACTTTTAGTGCTAATGTCTGATGGACATAAAACATCTCCTTGACCATGTCAAGCTTTTAATACAGTTCTTCTGGAGGTTTGTTTCTGCATGAAGGGGATTGCATTGAAGGCTTGCCATGTTTCCTGAATCAGTTTCTTTGTCCTCTTTGAATCAGCATCCTGATTTTGTGCCTTCTCCCTGGCAGTGTTCAAGCCCAGGTTGGATGGAGCTTTGAGCAACCAGGTCTAGTGAGAGGTGTCCCTGCCCATGGCAGGGGGGTTGGAATGAGATGATCTTTAAGGTCCCTTCCAATACAAACTATTCTGTGATTCTATGATGTTTTTCTCAAGAACACCAAAAATATCATTGGATACTATTTGAAGCTATCAGGAGGGAAAATGATGGTCTAAGGTATTTACCTGATGCAGATTTGTGTAAGTAACAGGATTTGTGGCTTCCTCTATTTCAGCTTTGCTACCTGTTTTCTAAAATTTTCAACAGGGGAGTGTAAGTGAGTTAGAAAATCCCTAAGAGAACTAGGAGAACACTTTGCTACTTGAAAATGGAACAAAGAGAAGGAAAAGCCCTCAGCCAGCAGCACCAGACTTTGGATTGGGCCCATGAAAAAATGATAATGATCAAAGAAGGGGCAAAATTAATCACCTGTCCCTCTCCATTTCTGCAGCATGATGGGTGAGGCACGTTTTTTTAGTATAGGCAGAAAATGTTTTGCTTATCTACACTGCTGACTGGGTGGAAAAAAGACCTGGATGGTGTGACATTCAACTCTGTGACTGTATCTGCCAAATACTCTAGGTTAGACATGCTACCTAATAATTCATAGTCTTGTATTGCTGTGTTCCCTGAAAATAATTCAAGCCTTGTTGTATTGGGTGTAACAGCTGTAATAATAGAGTCCCTTGGAACAGCTCAATTGAAGATGATGACCGTGATTAAGTGAATGCAATAGAAGAGATGAAGTGACTTACCAAAGATAGCAATGTCAGCTATAGACACCAGGTCTCCTGGCTCGCAGCCGCCAGCACTACTCACCAGATATCATGCAGTAAATGTCAGTCACACAGGCAGGGATAATGGATGGTGTAAATTAAATGGATGTAAGAAAGAAATTTTCATGTTGAATTTGCATAGTGTTGAGGACAAACAATTGACAACAAAATGGGCCATCACAACCCCAGTCTCAGAGACTTCAAAGTTAGAAGATTTAGTTAGATCACTGAGCCTGACTTTCATCTTTTCATGCAGGTAACCCACTACTGAGTTTTAAGTTTTTAACTCACGTTCCATTTTACACTTTCAACCAACCAGTCCAATGTTGAGTTTTCCATTTGGATCAAAGCAGACTCTGTGTGATTTCCTAGAAAAACATCCAGGTTGCACCATCTCCCTTGCAAAATGGGCTTTTCTTTTAAGGAACATAACTCCCCTGCAAGCAGGGAGCTTCCACCATGGTGGTGAAATGCCAGCTAGCTTTGAAGTCACTGGTTAAGTTGCAAGTCAATACATTGTTCACTTTGTGCCTTGGAGCAAAATTCTGAGTGCACTGTTATCAGGGTCCTTCTGCCCAAAGGCAACAGATAAGGCTTGCCTATTTTCTGAGGTTGCTCTCTCTCTGAACTGCAGAGGTATTTGGAGCATTTTGCCTTTGCTGCCAGCAGTCAGGCTGTTGCAGGAACTCAGTCGTCAAGTGGGCACCAAGGAACGGAAGTCAGATTGAGAGGGAGATACCTCCACCACCTTAAACCATCAGGTAGTCTGATGAAATAGTCAAAGGGTCTTGCATCAACAGCAGTGTTAGATGAGTGGTGAGACAGCTGTACTGGGAATTGGTTAACTCTTGTATTTGTCTTGTATTCTGTCTTCAGGATCTGTGGATGAAACCCTGACCTCAGTAAAGATGGGAGACATTTTTGCCTAACAGTGAACAATGACCAAGCCTGCATGCTAATCAGTACAGCAATCAGCCCCAAATGTCTACACATACCTGCAAGACCCATAGCTTAAAAATTATAATTTTATGCTAATGCCATCATTAAGCGCACAGAGCCTCAGTGACCAGCTTATGCTTAGAAGTGGTCCAGGTAGTGCCAAATTGATAGGAACAGGCAGGGGGCTGTGAAAAGTCCTCCAAGAGTACCTACCCCAGCTTTCCCTGCTCCTCTGCTCGACAGAGACTCTCAGTCTCCTAATCAGTGCACCTACCATTTTCCATCAAAATCTCTCTTGCTTTCTCTCTTTGCATGAAAAGCCCTGAGAGTTTCTCTTAGAAACGTAACTAATTTATTACCTTTCAAGATGTTCTTTTATTCAGTTAAATACAGGTAATAAGTAATCTCTACAGAAAGGGGGGAAAAAAAGGCATTCCAGCTGCCTGAAAATACTGAGAAAGGAGTAAAAGAACTGAAAATGTTTTCTTAAATTGCATTCATGGCAGTGGATCCTTGTGCATACTATCATGGGTAACATAATGCAGATTGCTAAAGCTGACAAAGCTGCTGTAGAGCCAGAAGCTTTTTGCTTTCAATCCTCAAGTGAAATGGAGATTGATCTCAGCTCCCAGCTTAGTAGTTAAACAGATTTTGCCAATCTTTGATTCTTATCAAATCAAAATAAAAATGACACATTCCTCTATAATAATGTAAAAATGTAAATATATATAAATTTGTAATACAACCAAATTAATTACTCTGAATGCATACGTAATACCAAGTAAATATGTAAGGAAACAAAATCACTAAATTGTTTGGGTTTCTTATTATAATGAAACTGTTCACAGGGATTAACAGCTCCTTTCTGAAACACTGAACTCTGACATGATGTTTACATTTCCATATATTTTTAATGATCACATAGTTTACTGTTTGAATAAAACAGCACCATATGCTTTAGCTGTATTAAATACTGCAAACATTGAACACTAAATATGGAATAAATTACCATGTAAAGATAGTTAATATTGGCAAGTGTCTCTAATATCCACATCACTTCAGTTTTAATATGCCAGGACTTTGCTAAAATGAAATGCCTCTTTTTATTAACTAGAAAGTAAAAATGTTTAATATAAACGCTGGAAAAAAGGATAGGCTGGACACAAATGTCTTCATTTTGTTTATAAAAAGAGGAAGAACATTTACACTTTGTAATACAAATAAAAGCATTTTCATAGCTTGGTTTTGTTGCAGGATTTTTTCAAGTGCTAGTGGAAAATTATTTTATTTAGATCTGCTTTCAGAGCAGGGAAGGGAACTATGCAATAATAGACTGGCTGTACTTTGACAGCTGCGATGGGCTCTGTAGTTTCACTGAAATATCAGGAGAAAACCACTGGTAAGGTACTGAAAAGCCAGTTTAACCACAGCCTATATATGGAATTATTTTTCTAGCATAAAAGTGTAATGGTAGATAGTCCCTTTAATTTTAGAATTACCCAACGCAACCTATAAAAATGTTCAGTATGTGACCAGGAGACTTGCATGTTTATTGTACTCTAAGGACAGACCTTAGTGAAAAACTGTCTAGTTAACACTCCTCTGTTGATGAAAGATGTTCTCACTGCATCTCTTGGCTTTTGTGGTACCAGCCTTTGATTGCTAGTGAGAGGGAACGCTTGGAGGAATAAATAAGGTAGTCTGGGACTCTGCTCAGTCTCTTCTGAAGCTGCCAAGCAGACCTTGGCGCCAAATACGTCTTTCAAAGAAATGACATTTAACCAAAAGCTTGATCTGTAATGGGATACTATCTAAATCCTATAATGGAAGTAATTTACCAGATTGTTTTGGAGGTGTATTAAGGCAATATAGGAACCATGGTCTGCATCGCTGATAATGTTATCCATGCACTTGCTAGTCCATTAGCAGAGTGATTCATCTGAGAGCTGCAAAAGGGCCAGACCACTCTCTCAAACATACAAACATCTAGACAAAATAGATCATAGAAGCAACTAAGCAGCTGTTCCCTTTCCTGCCATACCTGCTGCTGTTGTATGATGGAGCAAATGCCCATTAGTGTTCCTGCTTTTAACAAGATTGTATGTACATCTTGGAAAAATCTCATTTGAGATGGATGTGTTTATTACATGTAGCTGCAGTCCCCATGCTTGCTGTTCAGTTAAGGACAAATCTCAAGCAAGATACTCAGTTGCAAACCACTGAACTTAACCTGGCATTAGCCAGCATTAGAAAGGCATGCTCTGATAACTTCAGCAGGCAGAGGAGGTTATTTAAGGGAATGTATTCTCCTTCTCACATAATCACTAAGATTATTTCTTGCTATCTCTTCCTTGTCCTCCCCACCCAGAACTAGGCTGCAGCTGCAGAAATGCCAGCTGCGTTGGCAGGGACAGGCACAGCTTCAGTCTCAGGATTGCTGCAAGTAGCAGGGTGCAATGGGCCCCCTCCAGCCCGTTGTGCACGTTGTGATGGGCAGAGCAGAGTCAGGGGCTGCATCACCACTTTCCCTGCTAGTATAGCATGCAGGTTATAAGGTCAGCATGAAATTCAGGTGTGGTTCAGGGGTAAGCAGCCTGAGAGACACTGGTTTCTTTCAGTGCCTGGATTGTAACCAATTGTGTCAGTGCAATATGCATTTGTGTATAATACAGGTTCAGTTTGTTCAGTGAGAACTTTTTAAAGCTACAGGCAGAAATAAGAACGGTTCATCAGACTGAGTGTATCCTAAAACTCCACTTCAAATACATATAAATGGCAATGCTCAAATAATCCCTGAGGTGCCAGTAATTTGTTGAGTCTTCCTGAGTATCACTGTCACTACGGTCAGGTAGAGATAAGTGGATTAGTTCTGGATGTGAGCATTTGAACTTAAACTTCACTGCTCAGATTCATACCTACTGAATTTGAGTCTATCATCATGTTGTAGAGCTCAGTTATCTAAATTTGCTATGGCTTAACCTGTCCAAGATATTTTAGGTCAAAAAAACAACTTGGTGGGGATACAGATGTTCTTTATGTTTGATAGAGAGGGGCAACATCCTCTAATCTCATGGTAATACTACTGCTGTTCATACTTATTTGTTTCCAGCTACCAAGAGACACTGCCTTGTTTGGTGTGGCCACAGGGCTGACTCTCAAATTAATTGGTTTTGTTCTGCCTGTCTCTATATATCTGCATACCCCCAGTAACTCTGACATCAGTTCCAACAGTGTAGGCAGTTTTGCTTTCCACTTTGCACAGAACAAAACAGGTGACAAGCTGCCTTCATCAGTGTTGTTCCACAGCAGTATGAATGCAGATATATATGAGTCTGACTCGGTATTCTGCATTGCTTGATGCTTGTTTTCTACAAACCACTTGGGTGGCTGATAATGAGTTTTTTCTTGTTTAACCTTTCTTTTTACTGCTAAAAATTCATATCTGCTAAATTTAGGCCTATTGCCAGCTATTGCTACATAGATACATTATCTAGACAGAATAGATATGCTCAGTCTTCACTTTTGTGTCAGCATCTTCTTATTATACTTTGTCATAACAGTAAGAGGTAGATGTCTTCACCAAAACGAGTAAACCTCTGCCTAATTTGATCCAGAGGAGTTTTGCTTTGCAACTGAACAGACACTTTTCACTTGTTTTGGTTTATGTCTTTATCTTATTTCTTCTTTTTCTGAATACTGGGCACAGTTTTTGGCTGTTGCTCTTCACTATAGCATCTGCAAATTCATGTTCTGCTTATTGTGGAGCCTGACTTTGATTTTGTATGTTTGTCCCTGCTTGCTCCTTGCCTGTAGTATGGGATCCTCTGTAAAGCTGAGGTATCATTCACTCACCTCAGGCTGGATTAGATTGCCTTTCTGAACAGGAAAATGCTGAAAGTTGATTCCAATTTTTAAAACAAGGTTTTGGTATTTTGAGTCATCTGGTCATTTAGGCCACATCAGCTACGAAGATAAGAGACCAGGTTTGAAGGGAATTAAAACTGTCATCTCCCAGACTCAGCTCTTTGTGTGGAGGTATGAGGTTTGTGGCACAGTGTGGAGCAGTCCCACGAGAGCAGTCCATGGCAGCACTCAGAGCAGGTACCATCAAGGCCAAGATGTCCCCTTGATGTGAGCTTTACACAAAGACCTGGTGGGCCACCAAGCCAATATCAGCACCCACCAGGTGTGTTCTAGGAGATACCTTGGACAGGAGTCCTTTGAAACCAGCCCTCATCCACCAACATCTCTGCCTGCTCAAAGTCCCATAGTGTGACACAGAAGGGTGGTTTGGAGCACGTGGACCCAACGCACAGCGAGCAGTACCCAGTGAGGTTGCTAGTCATGCAACCCTGAGCTCAGCCTAAGGGGAGTTTTGAGCTCTTTGGTCTTTCCGCTTTCTTCTGGCACCTGCTTGTTTTCAGCTATACCTTGTTCACTTTCAGGCAAAGTGCTTCAAATTCCTGCATTATGGTTTAACTGTCAGCCACCTCGGAGATAACTGGAAACTGTTAAAAACGTAAGTGCTTCAGAACCTGCTATTGTCAGAAATTAAGGTACTTCCTGGCAGTCTTCATTTTGGCAGGTCTCCTAAGTCAGCAGGTACTAAGCCTCCACTTGCAGATTTCCATGCTGTTTCAGCTCTAGATGGACTTTTAAAGGCTGTGTACTGTTTGAAATTGCTAGGACCAATAGCTACAGCTTATTGAATACATATCTGAGGAGTCTGTAATTTAGGCAGTTCAGATGGCCAGTTAGCTGAGGCACAACCTCAGGGCAAGCTAGCCCATAAGTAGGAGGTTTCTTGAACCTGCAAGGTTATTGCCAGCTACTGGCAATTCAGAACAAGCTGAATGTTTTACACCTTCCTGTAGTTTCTGCCCTGAAAACCCAACTTTGATGTCAGATAGCTGTTGTGAGCGTCCGGCAAAGTGGGAGCCCTTATGCAAAGCTCTAGCTGGTTCTACAGGGCTTCAGTGGGATTTTCCCCAAAAATAAAGCTTCTCATTGAGAGATATGCCCTCATTCAGGGATTGCAAGGGGTTGTCCCTGAAGTCAGTAGAAGAGGTTTCTTTCCTGAAAAAATACCTTTGGGTATAAGGCTTCCCAAAGAGATGGAAAGGAAATGTTCATTGCACCTTTAGAGAGGTTGAAAACAATGGGCTCCACCATCTGCCCAGTGTCACCTTCTGGAAGGAAAGCTCCACGGTCTTTGTTTCCCACATGCAAAAACTCCCACCTTCTGCTGCTGGTGGCTGTATATGACCAGCTGACCTAGTCCAAGGTTTCTTCTCATTAGCACCACCAAAGGTGAATTAAGAGTCCAGAGAGGGACATATCATGGGAAGCACATCAGATGGGGAGAAAACAAAGGGCTCATGGGGTAAGAGAATAAGAATGCAGCAGAGCTGTGTCTATCTGGTGGCCTCCAACAGTTTGCTTCCCTGGTGATGGCCAGGCCCTTGGTTTTAGCCAAGACATGCTCTGTGCAGGAACCAGGAAGAGTGAGAAACAGATAGTATCTTAAAGATACCTTGTCTCTTCTGTAATCAGGAAGAGGGTGGAAAAAGGATGGTTTAAATGACTAGTCTGGATTTTCCTGACAGAAGTAATATCAGAGAGGCAACCACACTGGAAAAGGATTAGAAGAGCAAAATGCCCTTCAGCCATCCTGAAGGACCATGTGCCCTTCAATGTGCTTCCACTGAGTCCCCATGACACAAGCTTTGCAGAGATCTCCTCTGTCTGGTTAAATGAGGGAGAAGTTTCTCACTGCTGTCGGGATACCCCAAGCACCCAGCTGGGCTGAGGGGTGAAGAGCCATACATTCGTTTGCCTCTTTACAGATGGCCACACTCTTTCAGCTTGTGTCAGCACTCATTTCTTTTCTCTTTGAAAGGCAGTGACAATCTTGGGATATTTCCATTTCTGAGCCTTCTCCAATATCAAGATCTCTAAAAGAGAAGGTCAAAAAAATTAATTGAAATTAATTCTTTTGTGTGTATTTTGCCAGCAAAACAGGGTTACTTCAAACTTCCCGGAAATAGATTTCCTGATTCATTTTAGCTGACTGGGCAATGACTTACTGGCTGTTCACAAATGAACAGTTCTCAGCTTGAGGTACTGGTGGGAATTTCTCATTACAGTCACAAGTCAGGAAGGGAATTTACATTCTTAAACAAACTGATATTTACCAACCTCAAACTCATCAGCCTGTGCTGATGTTAGAGCAGTACAGCTGGCAAGCTGCCTGTAGAGATCCTCTTTCACCAGCAGCCTCCAACCACTTTGTCCAGTGCTGTCTGGAGCACTGCAATCACAACCTTGCAACATTGTGCCAGGAAAACGCTTCTCGTGGGAGAGGGCTACCTGGCACGAAATTTGTGGCACATGCAAACTGGCAGCCAAAACGTGGGAACTTATTAAACTTCTACTATGAGATTGCTTCTTTCCCCCCCTCCTCTCAGAGAAAAGCAAGTTTTACTTTTTTTTTTAATTCTGCTGGGTAGTAGTGACAAGTTGTAATTTTTATTCAAATAAGCGACAGGTATAATTGCAGCTGTTGGCCATGATTTTCTGTGCAGCACTGGTTATTTAAATAATGCAGCATCGTATGTAAGGTTTATGTTTAATTGCCGACACCTAGATCTGTGCTCTGTGATCACTATGAATATGGTGGCATTAGCACATTGCAGAGTGTTGAGAGTACAGACATTTCTAAATGTTGCATGAATGCGCTCTGTTTTTTAGGTGTTGAAGTGCGAATATTTACGTCCTGAAGATTTCAAGTAGATTTCTAACATGCATTGACTTCTGGAGGCCAAGAAAATCGTTCTTGTGGTTAAATAGGAGCGTTTAGATAATCATGGCCTTTCCATGGCTGAGTGTATTTGCATTTCCAAACCATATTTCACAGAATCACACAGAATCCCAGAATCCTAGGGGTTGGAAGGGACCTCGAAAGCTCATCCAGTCCAACCCCCCTGCCAGAGCAGGGTCACCTAGAGTCCATCACACAGGAACGCATCCAGGCGGGGTTTGAATGTCTCCAGCCAAGGAGACTCCACAACCTCTCTGGGCAGCCTGGTCCAGTGCTCTGGCACTCTCACAGTGAAAAAGTTTCTCCTGATATTCACATGGAACCTCCTATGCTCCAGTTTGCAACCATTGCCCCTTGTCCTATCATTGGTCATTACTGACAAAAGCTTGGCTCCATCATCCTGACCCTCACCCTTTACATATTTCAAGGACACATATTTCAAGTTCAATGACTAACCATACTGGTTTGTTATTGTTGAGACAGCCAAATGAATGACCATCAGGTTGATGGTCAATTACCAACCCGTGGAGAGCCACTACATATATGTGCATTAGTACGTGTATTACATATAGGCCTCCCTTGTGAAAATTCATTACCTATTTGAAATTCAATACTGGAGAGCTTTTGTATTATTGTTGAATGGGCATTAACACCGTTTTGGTGAATTCAGCCATATGTCTGTCTGTAGCCTACTGAAGCTGTAGAACCCAGTCACTTTCAGTCACTTCTTTGTGTCCTGTAACTTTTGGGATAATTTACTTTGGTAATGAGGTATTTATTTATTTGTTTGTTTGTTTGTCTGTTTATATTATGTATGATCTCAGTGGCAGGCAGTGTTTCCTCCCCTCTTTTGGAAAACTTCAGTGCAATTAAGGGGTTGGTTTTTTACCATT
Organism: Aegotheles bennettii; assembly: GCA_013398125.1. Classification (NCBI taxonomy): domain Eukaryota; kingdom Metazoa; phylum Chordata; class Aves; order Caprimulgiformes; family Aegothelidae; genus Aegotheles; species Aegotheles bennettii. The sequence continues at coordinate 58,907 of VZRW01011929.1, read as the reverse complement.
CATCAGGAGAGCAAACAGCCCACTCACCCCAGTTAGAAAGGGCTGTAGTGAATCTTGTTGAAGGGTGAAACTGAGGAAGATCCTGTACTAAAGCTATAAATCTCTGCTAATGTCAGTATTAGGAACTGTTTCAGTATCCATCTACTGATAATAGGGTCTTTTATTTACGCACTGGGAAGCAGCTGTAAAGTGTGTCCTGAGCTCTTCAGAAACAAAGTTTCCATCAAGACCAGGAAGCCCCATGGAAGCTGTGGGGCAGTGCTGTGTCAAGATCTATGCCTGATTACAGCACAGTGCTGGTCCCAAAATCATGCATTCCTAAAAACAGAAAAAGAGGATGTGTGCCTGGCAGCTGTGCATTGTGATCCTTCCCCTGGCAGCCTGACCAGAAAGCTTCAGCTGAACAGGAAGGTGGCCCTGCACTGATGCATCCCCCAACCTTACTATTCCCAAACCTTTACCTTCTAGGATGTCTCACCTGCATTCACTGCTTTCTCAGTAGTTTTCCCACTCCTTTCTACACCAGACCTCTCTCCCCGTTCCCATTCCCCATTGCCTGAGCCTTCCTCTTTGGCACTCCCAGCTGTCCTTGAAGCTCCGAGCTTGTAGCTCACATCCCAAGCTCTCGCCCTTCCCGCTGGGGGGTGATCGGTGTCACTGCTGCTCAAGCTCCTCTGTGGCCTCTCTTCATGAGGGGCTGGAAGTGTAGAGGAAGGAAAGTGTCTGGGAGAAAGACGAAATCCAGCAATCACTGCTCTCTCCTCAGTCTCAGGAAAAGCCCCACCTCTAGGAATGCTTCAGTAACTGAGGAGTGACCTTACAGCAGTGGATCCAGGTTAGGAGGTGGAGTCTGCTAATGGAAAGTCCATCTTGGTTTAAAGCTGACTGAATAGGTGCTATTCCCTTATAGCACAGAGGTGTGTAGACTTCCTTACCCGTATGAGATAGAAACCAGCAAAACCATGAAGCAAGTCTAACATTCCCCTGAAACTGAAGTCTTATGGAAGGTTTTTGATTTTTTCTCTTAATATATTCTCTTAAAAAAAGCAAGCCAAATCTTTCATAGTTCAATTTATAAATCTTCTAATGTAACTCTAAGGCTCAAATTGAGATTTTTTTCACTGAAGAGCAACTATTCACTACAGTCACTTAGATGTAATGAAATGTTGATGAAAATGGGCAGAGTTTGAAACCTCTCCCTCCCCTTGTACAATCAAACAAACCAGACTTGAGAAATGCAAAATTTAAAACTAAATTTGTAACTGTTACTTCCAGTAACAACAACAGCATTCAGAATAATCCCAAATGCCTTCAGAGGGTCAGTTCAGATAAGCAACCAAAAGTTCATTTGATATAATCTGAGAAGTTTATCTGAACTTCTTGTGTCTGCATAATTGAATTGGAAATCTTGCAAGAACAGGCTTTTTCTCTCACTCCATATAACATACACCATATCTTCTACATGTCTGCAGTTTCCAAAATGCTAATCTCTGATGACCTAGAATAAGGTAATAACAACATTTGCAGTCATAAATAACACTTGCTCTGTTCAAATGTGGCTTTCCTGCTATCTTTATAAATGGCTTCAGCACAGCATAAGCATGGAATGAAGATTTGAGATGCAATAACCTTTTATGCTTCTTGGCTTAAACAATATCTTGTGGTGTCCTGCACAGCACGTAATACCAGGTTTCAGGTGACTAGTTTTTATCAACTGATCGATGTGATAATCAGAGCTTGGGCTTGATTCAAATACCAAAATATCAAATGTTGTATTCAGCTTCCAACTCCCAATTCATATTAACCTCACCTGTTGTTTTGTACAGTTTATTTTCCCAAGTTCCCTTTGGAAACACATTGTAGTGTTTTGTCTCAAAGCACTTAGCACCAATTCATTTCTTCTAACCCATAAATCAATAAAATTAATCATACCTTCATCTTACAATGATATAGCTCTTCTTGTGCTAACAGGTGTCTATCGATGCACAAGTGTTAAACTGAGGGGCTAAGTAGCCTTCATTCTGTGTGCCTCCCGTGACCATCAACCTGAATCTTCCAGAGCACTTTAACTGGATGTTTAGGGACCAAGATACTTCTCAAATGGGCAGAGGAGCCTGCCAGTGCCCTGCTGCCTGATGCTCTTGATGAGGCAGCATCACATTACCTGTGCTTCCAAGAGAGCTCCTGGAGAGTGTTATTTACCTACTGAAGTGGTTCTTGATGGAAAGGGATCTCCAGAGGCCAACCAGCAGAACAGGGGGTTGCTTAGTTAAGGGAGAAGAGGATGAACCTGGGCTTCAGACAGCAAAGCTGCTCTCTTGCATGGCTCAGTCTGGCAAGCCTGCTAAAAAGCCCATTTTGTAACATCCAACACTGGCAAATCTTCCAGTACTTCTCTTCCAGTCATGCTTGGTGTCACTCATCTACCATCTCTTTTCATCCCTGTGTTCCCAGTCTCCTTGTGCTACGCACTATGTTGTCTACCAGCAGTGGTCTGACTCTCATAAAATCATAAAATGGTTTGGTTTGGCAGGGACCTTAGAGACCATCGAGTTCCAACCCCCCTGCCACGGGCAGGGACACCTCCCACTAAACCAGGTTGCTCCAAGCCCCATCCAACCTGGCCTTGAACACTTCCAGGGAGGTGGCAGCCACAGCCTCCCTGGGTAACCTGTTCCAGTGTCTCACCTGTTCTCTTATCCATCTGCAAGATGGGAGGGGCTTTCTGAGTGCAAGCTGTGCATTTAACTCCTGTGAGATGCTCTAGTTTTAAAAACCTTTTTCACAGCTTCAACAACATCCTCCTGAACTATTTATTAGGTGCTGAGAGATGGTGGCATTTGTGGAGATGCTTTCAAAAAGTTGACACACAGCAGAATAAGCACCTCTGATGGTTATTGTCTCCCAGCCCTCAATATAAAAAATGTCAGTAGTATCTGCCTGATGGACTTTTCTTCCTGTTTATGTGCCTAACTTAACAAGCATCAGATTTAAATTGAATTTAAGTGATGCATAAGTAAAACACAGCAAGACCACTAGTAAGTGCAGATATCCTTTTTAGTCACCTAGGGAATTACAGCCTTTCTGAGATGGGCGAAAGAGCAACTTGCTGTGCACACCTCCACCTCCACTAAGCCTTTAGGACAGAAGAAGGGGTGTGTGACAGTGAATTCACACAACTTTCAGTGGGTACGATGTATTTATTCAATGCTGAGGTGCCCTTTGGCAAACAGTCCTGAGGAAGGAGGGATTGACTGAGCTGTTTCTTGGTGAGGCCCCTTTCTCTCTCAAGGTGTGATTGCCTGCTGCTGGTACATAAGAACATATTCCCCTTTTTCAAAGCAGCTGATCTGAAGGACTGAAGGACTGGCTGTAGCCACTTTCCTTCTTTCCATCAGCTGCAGCCCAGGACTCTCATCCTTCCACCCTGGTTCTCCATCTGGGGTCAGAACCCCATTCTTCAGCTATCTGTTCAACCTTACTACCTTGGGAAGTAGTGAGGGAGGATGCTATAAAATTATTCCCCCTCTCCTTATAATAAAAACTAGGCAGAGAGGAAAGGCATAGGAAACCACCGAGCTCATTTCTACTGTTTAGTGCAGGATGTGAACTCAAACAGAAATTACATCAGCTGTTACTCATAGGAAACACACCTCCTAATACGGAGTTTCCTCTTAAACAACACAGACCAAGAGGAACTGACAGCTATGCTAGAAACATGAAACAATCTCAGAAATATGTGCGGTAGTAGAAAGGCCCCAAGGTTAATTACAATGGTAAAAATCACAGAAATTCCCCTACACTCTTGCCTTTACTCCCCCCCAGTATCCCATTCAGCACAGGGGTCAGAAGCAGAGTGCACCTGAGGTGAGGAGAAAGAGGGAGGGCACGATCCCTTTCATTTCTCTAAACACAAAGGTCAAGTGTGTTCCAGGTTCTGCATTTCTGCATTGCTCAGAGCTAGTGGTTTTGCTGGAGGTGGTGGGACAGAGGTGGAGCCTGTTCAAAACGGGTTACAGAGAAAGTTTTGTGCCCAGTATGCATCACTCTGGTTTATACTGATTGTCACTGCCAGCAGAGACACATACGCCGTGGTCTTCCCTTGTAACACCAAGTGAAAGTGATTTTTGTTCTGGTTGATCTATGATGGGTTTTGATTTCAGACACCCCAGGAAAGGAGGCTAGTGCAACTGGGGAGAATGGCCAGAACAATCTTTGGGGAGGGGAAAAAATAAGGAACCAGAAAAGTTGTTTTTTTCAGCTCACCCTTTATATTTTAATTTTATTTTATCTGAGATGGGTTTCCTGGAAGAAAGGAGTTAGAAAATAAAAGTGAAATATTTTTGTTTGTTTCTACCAAGTATAAGTGGCATTTTTGCCTCTTGACAATTGTTTTTTAATTCAATGACAAAGCTGAAGTCTGTGGTGACGTATCAGCTTGCCCAGGGAATGAATAAATAAGATATTCCCTGCACTGGATCTATGAGAGCTACTGACTAGCCTGGAAGTTATTTTGTTGCATAAGGGGTAGAATTCCTTCACAAAAGGCTGTTTTGTAAATCCCTTTAACATCCAGTTCGGCATGAAGGGTCAGACTGGGGTTTGCCAGCTGAAGCAACTTAGGAAAGCTTGCATGTTTTTACAAAGGACGTGTAAAGGAAGTAGAAAATTACTCCATTGCTTAAAAGCTTCATTGATTTTACAAAACCAAATACCTTTTTTCCTGTTTAAAGATAAGTGTAATGCGTGGAGAGTCACAAAGGAAATACAGTGATAAGAAGCCGTTTTCACAAGGTGGGCTATTTTATTCCCTCTGCTGAAAAGACAGCTGAGCAATAGTATTTACAATATTATAATGGGCATTCCTGTGTTATTTTAAAGAGCTTTAAGGGATGAAAACAGATCCGCTAGGGAAAAGCATTTGAATTGCCAAATAGGACACACATGCCTTGACTTTGCAGAGAAGCATTTGCCTTTCTATTTTTGTTAGAGGCATTAAATATTCTACGTGTATGCTGGCCATAGCGTTAAGATTTAAGGCAGTAATTATCAGCTCTAGCATATAGTTCCCAGTTCATGTAAAGCAAAGGTGAGATTGTCAGAGAATCGGCACTAGTCCAAGGGCTTTAAAACTTTCCCAGTGAGGTGCATCAGAGAGAGGTAAGAGAGTCATGTTTTATACAGCAGTTTTCAATCCAGAGATATCTTGGTGGCAAGTGCAATACACAGGAAAGTTTCCAGCTAATTTTTCAGCAGAAGAAAGGACTGCACTGTAACCTCATATCTGAGATTTTCTGCACTAGCTGGAAAGCAGCTGCGGTGGTGTCAAGGGATGAGGGACCCTTGTGAGAGCCCTTCAGCCCTCCTCAAGTGAGATGGTGGCCCAAGAAAGCAGCAGTAGGTGGGAGCTGCTCCTGGTGCAGAGGAAATTGGTAGGTTCAGCGGCTTCCCAGGATGGTAACGATGCTGAACCAGAGGGCTGTCATCAGCAACAGCACTGCTGTGCAACCTGTCCCCAGCCAAATACTGTCTGTACAGTGCCACTGCATAGTGGTTATTGCTCTTTTCCCATGGACACTGAGTCACCTGAGGAGGCTGCCACTTTCTCTGCAGGGCAAGCTGTGCTACTGAGCATCTCTGGGTCAAGGGGGTCACTGCTGCCAAGTGACTTCTTGCACCCTGTGTTCTCTCACATGGAGCTATGAATATTTATTTTTCCCAGGGTTTTTTCCTTGTGTTTTCTTTTTTTCCTCTTTAGTCTTAAATGCAAGTTATTTAGATGCATTACTCAGTCTCTGTCCCATGATAAGTGGAAAATTACAGTAAAGATGCAAAGAAAAGGACTAGAATAAAGAAGGCAAGCTACTAGAAAAGGTGGACCTTAAAATTGCCTGGGGGGTCCTTTAGTTCATGTGTTTAGTTCTTTCTGTTATCTCATGGTTAAGAATTGGAAGTTTTGATGAAGTACCTTATAAATTAGATAACAGTTTCGTGTGTGACAGAGAGAAATTTAGATCTAAAAATAAGTGACTGACTGAGTAGCTAGGAACTGTTGAGGTATGGGCTGAAAGGGCCTCTGAAATGTAATATATATAATTAAGTGTTCTTTCTCCTACACGTTCCAGTCTTTTTCCCATAGACACTTGCATGTTTGAATGATAAATTCTAAATTATGCTTAATTCCATAGCTCAGCCTTATTTTTTCTTATTTAGCAGAAACAGTAAAGATATTGATAAAAAATGCTGTTTAGCCTTCTGATATAAAAAGGATCTGCAGGTTCCTTAATTTTGGGAAGGGGACCACTTTATGATTTATATTTACAAAGAAAATGAAAGCTTCTTTTTTGTGATATTGGAATTGTAGTTTCGAATGGTCTGCCATCATGTTTCCTTTTTCTTCTGTTGCCATCGCAATCTGACCTCTATAAAATATTAAGTAAAAAGATGTTGGTGTAGCTGCGTTATATGAAGTACTCACATCACTTTATGAAAAACAATCACACTAACTGACTAAAAATGCTTCAACTTATAAACTAGAAATATGTGGTGAGCAAATGAATGCGGTAGTTAAGGATAAAAAAAAATTACTTCCTCCTTTACTTCTTTCCATACAGTTTCCCAGCTGCTGTTTCATCCACTGATTGGAGCAGCCAGAAATTTTAAAGTAAATACAGAAATTTTAAAGACAAGCTTGTCAAGATCAAACAGTTGGAGGTCTGGAACCTGGCTCCACTGATATTTGCTTTTAAACCCAGAAATTTATAGCCAGGGTTTCACACCAGCATCCTCACTGTGTCATAAGAAAAACCATTACTGGAGGAACTATTTCCAGAGATTCAAAATGATACACAAAGTCTGTAACATTTCAGATAGTGATCGCCCCTTGAGGTAAATCAAGTTGATAAATCAGTGAGGTAACCACAATTTTCTGAATATCATATTCTTATGAAGGTCCAGGTACAGCTCTGATTCATTCTTGTTCCCAAGGAAAGTTTTCCTTACGTCTGCTTTCGTGATCTGACAACAAACCAAAGTATACAACAGACATTTCCAGAACTTAAGCAACATAGAATGCATCAGTCCCGGGCACTGACGGAAGAGGTGCATTAACAGAAATGAGTACATCAGTAATAATGCAAAGAAGCCTTACATTCCCAGGATCTACAAACATGTTTACCTCATGGCCTTAGCATCCTGACACCCCCAAAAAAATCTCTCCTTGGGATTTAGGATGGCATAAGTAAGAAGATTATTAGGGCCTTTGAGGGCTCTAATACCATGTACTGGTATAGGTGGGAATAACTGAAGTGGAACCTGTGGAGCTACCTGAACAGAAAATTGGTATGAGAACAGGAAAGTAAGATCCTGAGGGGATGTATGTACTGCTAAATAAAGTGCATGGGGGGGGGGCGGAGCCTGGGCTCTTGTCCCCACTGCTTTTTGAGCCAGCTCAGCCCCTGGCTCCCCTTTGAACTATGCCAAATATTTGTTTCCAAAACAAACCTGCTGGACAAAGGACAACTCTCCAGCCCGGGGGCCCAAGATCAGTTCTTGGCCAGCTTTTATTTAGTCGTATGAACAACCAGTGAATTGATCCATGCACTCAGTTATATGCTCTTATTTATCCCTGGCCAGGGAACCACTTAAAGTCCTACTGAGCTTTAGGCACGGGGTTCAGTCCTCCTGAAAGACTTTGCATGCATCAATATGCAATACATTAAAGTAACCTGAAATTGATGTGTTAACCTACGTTTTAGGGTGCTACAGAAGCTGTGATTTTCTTTTAATGAAGGCTGAAGCCAGGGGTCTTCTTAAGCACATTCAAAGCAAAGCAGATGTTATTTTGCTAAATCAAGGTCATTGTTTGCACTTGACTTTGAAGTACTTAATATTAACTGGCATAAAAGAAAGATATTACAATATATGGGTCCTTGGTTTGTTTTGGTAAAAAATTCCTTGGCTGCTAAGGAAACTGTCTTGCCTCCTCGTGGACTTCAGGAGAGTAGTGTTTAATGAAAGTTCACCAGTGGGACTGTGGGCTGCCTGAGCACAGAGGATCATTGCTAGGGAACACACCTTTCCAGCTTCAGTAGTGCCACACATGGCATTTCCTGAAGCTACTTCCTTTTCACCTTTCTGGAGACCTCTCAGTGAATCCTGATGAAGGTCACATATAAGACAGAAGATACTCAAGGCTGACAAGAAACTGTGGAAAAGAGAGAAAATTCACAAATTCAGAAAGAATATTCAGTCTGGTTTCCAATTAAGGTTGGTTTCAGATGTGCTTTGATAGATTTTTAAAGCTTTAAAAAAGTCCTATATGTATGCAGTCATTTACAATAGTCTATACTTTTATGTCAAGTCCTGAAAAGATTTCAAGCTGGCTATATGGTGATTGTATTTCAGACCTTAAAGGGGATGTCAATATTTTGAAAATACTGAAACACAACAAAATATAATGTGTGTATAAATCATAAGTAACATGGTTTTGAGCAGTGGAGTAATTTAACTGGTGAAGGGTCAAAATAGTTTATTCTCCCTTTTCCCTGTAAGCAGGGAAAAGTTTTATTATATTTTATATATTTATATATATTATATATTTATATATATATATTTAGTTTTATTTCGTTGGAGGACTGTGTTTGTGTTTATCTTATTTTTTTTTGTCCAATCTCCAAGCATATTATGAACTGACAAACAATTTGGTAATGTTACAAATTATTATTTGCTACCCTTGCATTCACACTTGAATTACTGAGGTCCCGGGTGAAGACAAAAGTCCTCTGAAATTTAGAAGTAGTGTGTTAGTTAATGCTCAAAGTGGAGCATTATTAAAAATCTACCCCTATCACATAAGCAGTAGTAAAAGTAGAAATATTTTAGAGCCATGGAAATTGTACTAAATACACTGATTGACCAGTTGGATGAATCAAAGATGAAAGGCTTGGAACAATAACTGTCAGTGTAGCTAGGCTGCCATGCAGCAGCAGACATTAAACATTAATGAAGCTTATAAAATAAAAATTAGAGGTGCCAAGATGTTAAAAATATAAATTAATATGTTATTTTAAGATACTTTTTGCATTCTGTTAATGACCAAAATAATGAATTATCAGCCTGTTTAATGACAAGGACATATAGTGGTTTGTAATAAAAACTCAGCTAGAAGGTGCTCAGCTGGGCTGCGGATATTTAATAAGACTCCTGGTGCTCGAGTGTTGTTGTACCATTTCTGGAAGGCAGTGAGCTAAACATATGCAGGACAGAGCTGTCAGGGGCAGAGTCATTAGCACACCTAAACGATACTATTATTTTGGCTGCTACCTGGGTTGGTTGTGAGAAATGACTGTTTCCCTGAGGACAGACAGGCTGATACAGGCAACTTTCTGTAGCAGCTTTGTCCCTGGGGAGCATGAAACCATGCCAGTGCCGTGGTTCCCTTCTCTCAGCCATCCCCAGATCTATGTTGTGGCAGCAAGAAGCAATCACGGCACCCAAGCTAAAGCGTGCCCGGCCAGACAGATAAAAGCTGCCCATCCAGCACATGTCCCATCTGCAGTGATGGGCTGGCAGCAGGGGCTTCAGCAGCAGGCAGCTGCCTGGATAACCACATGAGATCCCAGAGGGAGAGGTTGGCAGAGCCTCTCTTGACACCCCAGCCCCTGTTCCCAGGTGCAAGGCTAGCCAACAAAGACAGTACAGAACTGGCTGAGTAATGGCTCACAGTTAAAAAAGAAATTGCCTTTCTCCCTTCTACAGCAGCCTCATGGCAGGAACTACATTCCAGATTGTCAGGTTTGTGTGAATTAGGGAAGATTGTGGTGATTTAATTCCCTTAAGTGAGTTTCACCAGGGGCACCAGGGATGCATTACAGAGGTGCTCCAGTAGGTAACCACACAAACAGACTCCTAACAAGCGATTCTCCTCTCCTCTATATGGTCGGGTAAATTGGCAATCCAGCAACATCTTTTCATTGCTTGAAAACAGGACTTAAGGTCCTTCCCTCATGTGGAGTTGGACAGCTTTACTGTCACCAGTGAGATTATACCAGTGTAATAAGGTCTATACATGGTGTATACCAACGTATACAAGGTGTATACCATGAGAATAAGGTCCATACAATCATAGAATCATTTTGGTTGGAAAAGACCTTTAAGATCATCACGTATATATGATCAAGTCTAGGGCATATGGACAACGTGTTAGTATGCAAAGCAACCCAAACATCATCCTGATGCCAATACAGCCTTGTAAACATGGGTGAAGACCACCCTTCCATGCAATGTGTACCTGTGGCAATGCATGGCCTGTTATTTTACGTTTCCCAAGTGAGGGCATTTTGTCCCTGGTTCTCACCACTGGCAGGGACCTGCTTCACTCACTTAGGTCTGGCCTGGCCATGTCAGCTGGCATGGAGTTGATGAGGTAGCCTGCTCCAGGACAGGTGGCTGGGGCATACAGGAGGGGACACCTTGGTTCACCACTCCTCTAGTGTAACTGCAACACCACCGATTGCACTGGGTGTCATAGCTGTGGCAAAGCTGGTGTAGCCAAGCGGAGAAGCCAGACTGCAGGTTTTAATTTGACTTCCTAGAGCCCTGTGCAAGAATGAGCATGGAAATACCCAAATCGGTAAATTCTCAATGGAACACCATGCAGGAAGACTTCTCTGCCAAATTTTTAAGGTATCATGGAGAAAAATGGTATTAAAAGACTACTGTGGTACTGTGTCCTCTCATAGTCCATACACTATGCATTTATAACATTCTGTAAAAAGTTATCTGCTTAATTTCTCTTTTTTTTTTTTTTACTTGAGGGATGTTCTTGAAGCTTTGAGCCTCTCTTTAGACAGCTAACAAAACAAAACGAAGCATAAACTGAACCGTTTTCCTTTCCATCAATAAAACGAGATAATTAAAGGATTCCGTGAAACCCAAATCACCTTCCCACAAGTGCTGGTAGGACAATAGCTTTGAAACTGAAACACATGGGAAACTTTTTCATGGAGCTCTGTAAAATGGATGAAAAGGAGAGGACAGGGAAAGCCCAAGTGCTGGGCTAACTCTGCCTGCAAGCAGCTGAGGGTTGTAAAAACTTGTCAGGTGCCTCCAACAGGCAAATATTTACAGTTTTATAACCTCAGTATTTGCAACATTTAAGGCATTTCCTGTCTTAAGTATTGGGAAGTACAAGTAAATATTGCCTGTTCTGAGGTTAACTGCTTTACTTAGTTGGGGTAAAACTAGCAGGCTTTTCATGGTCAGAACAAATTTGCAGGCAAACCACAAAAATCCCAAAGCTGTTGTCACATTTTTAATTCATTAGAAGCAAGTCATTCCTATTCCCAGAGCTGCTTTTAATAGTGGGCCTTTTCTGGACCACAGGAGGATTTGCTCAGAAGTAGAAAATCTGAGCCTGGTAAGGTGGTTCTGGCTAGAAGCTGAATGGTCAGAATAAAGCTTCTTCAACCAATTCTTCCCTTTATAAAGAAAGGAGGGAGCTCTTTTTTTCTGTCACTTTTTAGAAAAAGAAAAAGAAAAAGAGAAGAGAAGAGAAGAGAAGAAAAGAAAAGAAAAGAAAAGAAAAGAAAAGAAAAGAAAAGAAAAGAAAAGAAAAGAAAAGAAAAGAAAAGAAAAGAAAAGAAAAGAAGTTTCAAAAACCATGCTGAATTTCCCCACTCTACTTCATATGCAGATTTCATATATATCTGTGAAGCTTTGCGTTTTCCAGCTCTGGGTGACAGCCTAGACACCCTGCTGGAGAGCAGAGAGGGTGTGAAAATGGGTGAGCTTAGAGCAGCCACTGGAGTATATCTCTGCAATCACCCCATGGAAGCCAGCAGAACTTTGTCGATTTAAGGCTAGATTTGGCTCATGATTGAGTTTTGTATGTCTTTAGAGCCAACACTGTGCATGGCATATGAAGCAAAACAGACCACAGTTACTGTTCTTCGTTTCAATCTATTTCTTGTTCTTCCAGCATGAAGAGGCAATAAAAAGGCTGCACACACATACACGCTTGCACACACAAAGCCTTTGCTTACAAAATCTTCATTGCAATTTTGCAGGCTCAGGAGGTCTGAATAGATCAGATAAAGCTTCGAAGAAGTATCTTAAGGTTTAAATGCTTATCTTAACCAGCTGTGAACTCATATTTCCCCCATGGCTCAGGGAAAGCAATCCCCCTGGGAAGCCTGTTTAGGGGGCAGCGTTCATGCAGGGATCTAACTCCCCGTTCAGAGACGTGGCTGTGCAGCATCCTTTACTTCAGGGTAGAAAGATCACCATATGGCTGCTTTGTTTCCAGTAGCTATAATGTAATTGAATCAATTGCCCTCACATGATATGGGTGTGCTAAGTGAACATACATCATTTATTTCTGGGTTTTGAGGCTTGTAAGGAGTGCAGGGCAAGGCCTCTGAGGATAAATCAGTCTAGTTTGTCTTCAAGAAAAATGGGTTGAAATCTGACCTGTGGTGCAGTCACAAATCAATTCAGTGGTTCTGACAGTCCCACGTGGATACTTTCCTCATTTGGCAATTATCCTCTGATGAAGGTTGCTGTCAGTCTTTACACAGCTAGGCTACAAAAAGCAGATATCTTGTGAAGTGAAGGTCATCAGTAAATAACATGTGAAATTTAAATACAGCTAACCTAAGTTAGGCAAAGGGATAGCAGTAATTCTCATGATAGTGTCAGAAAGTAAATCAAGAGGTGGGAGAAGGGGTAAAAGAAGAGGGGGCTGTCAAAGGCTGGCTTTGCAAGATGCTGAGACCTCCAGCAACTGAGATTTGCCATAAGGTGGTGGGATTTGCCTGTCTCCCACTTTCTCCCTTGTAGCAGGAGCCAGGTAAGGTCAGTGCCTAAACATACTGTGCTCTAGTTTTCCCAGTTCTCTGCTGCATCATCTCAGCACCTTTCAGTTAGATAACTAGGGCTGTTGGTTTTTTTTCCTCTGCTCTGCACCAGCTCTGTACCAAGAGCTGGGGCTAAGAACATTGCTGTGGATCTCTAGCCCAGCAGCCATACTGCTAGCTGGTTTGTGTCTGCTTTAAGCTATGCAAATCTTTCCCAGCAAAACCAAAGTGTACTTAGCTGCCCAGATTTTTTTTTTTTCAGTATAAAGCCAAAATTTAGACCCACAGTAAAACAAGGCCAAATCCCAAGAAAAGATGGGACAGCTTTCGGAGGGTGAAGAATAAACTGCCTAAAAATGTCTTATCTTAGCTAACCACCTGGGCCTCTGGCACTAGGGAACACAGGATGAATTTTTTTCCTGCAGGTGTATCTTTATTAAAGTGGGACAATGAGTCATCTGGTTGTGCCCATCTCTTTCTATTGACAATCAGTCCTGGATAACTGGCTTCACAGGGCACCATCTAACCAGTTGGGTTAGCTGCATATATCTTGTGGTTGCTGATAAAAGACTTATTCTTTGAAGTCAAAGCCTGGCTTCGTGGGTTTTTTGTTCTAAAGCTGAAGAAAAAAATTTGGACTTAGACTTTGAAATCCCCCTTCCTCTTCATTAGCGTTTTGGGGACTTCAAATGTGGAGTGAACCATTTTAGAGCTGTAGACCATTTATCAGCAATTTGACACCTTGTCAGAAATTTTGCAAAGTGTGTTGCAGACCTTTCAGCTATTTTTTGTGTCTGTGCAAATTGTTTCCTGCAGTTTGTCTTCCAAAGCAGAAGCTGAAAATCTGACCTCTTGGAGCCATTATTGAGTCCATCTTTCCTTTTCATTCAGTGACGTACTTGCTTTCCCATATGATATCTTGTAAAAACACATCTTGCTTTTCTATGCACCTCTGTGTCTAAATACGCTTATTTAATTTCTTGCTTCCTTCCTGCCACAGTTTATTCCTTTCATACCTTTGGATTTTGTAGCCTCACAGCAGCACTGGCAAATATCAGCCCAGCACAGAAGTTCTTACAGGGAGAAAGCTGAAGGTCAGTGTGAAAAGGAGACAGCATTTCTGGAGAGATGGGCTTGAAATACAAGCGTGTGGGCATCCTCTAGCTTTGAACACACCTGATACTATAAAGCTACAGAGCAGGAGAAGACAGAAGGGGGGGGAGGCAGGGCCAGCCCCTCTGCAAATCTGTGGGAGGCTAAAGTGAGAGGTGCTAATACAGGCAGCACAGCCCCTTTGTTGTGCCTTCTTGGTGAATCTATGCCTTCATACCATTCCTTACTTCTATTTCTCTATTTCACCTTCCACTGAATTGGGTTTTTTTTCTATTTCTGCTTCTTGGAAACTTAATTCTCTGCCACCTAATAACTCTCTTAGTGTAATTCCTGTACAGACACATTAGGTCAGAGTGGCATTATACAGATGCAAGACATAAAACCTGTATCAAAAATATTCTGTCCTAACTAGTTTTGGACAGAAAATGTGGATTTAAATAAATAGAAAAGAAGTCCAGTGGTAACTCATGGCAGTAAATTATGCATTATTGCTAAAAATTGCACCCCACAGAATTTTCTGATTTTGTACAAAGAGATTTTGTAATTTGTTTTTTCTTTTAACAAAAGGCAGCATTTTCCTTTGAAACACCACCCCTTTCCTTTGTCCCTGATGTCCTGTTTTTTGTCCAGAGTAGCTCAGGCTGTATCTCCTGTAACAGGCAGCAAAGCCATCCCCATTCTCACTTCAAATGTCATTTCTCAGTCATTTATTTGAAGCTGCACTCTAATACACCTTCTCTCATTTGTTTCCTACCTATTGGTAAGGAGTAGGATAAGGTATGGTTGCTTCCCCAGGAACAGGCAAATAACATTTCTTTAAACCCAGGATTATATATCTTCAAAAGCCTTTTCTGATCAGGAATCCACGATATGTAACAAGGGGTTGACTGCAGACTCACAATGTGGAGTTTGCTCAGAGGGGCAAAATAAAAAGATGGATTAGGTGCTTTTTTGGGATCTGAGTGTTAATTGGCTCCCTAATAAAATCATCTAGTTAAACTCTCTGCTCAGTGGTATAGCACTGCAGTGACTGAATTTTTGAAGGCACCCTGCTAAGTTGATTGTGCTTCTAGATAATTAATTGAAATGAGGAAAATAACACATACCAAAAAAACCCCCAAAACAACAAAAAAACCCCCCCAAACAACAAAAAAACACAAAACAAAACAAAAAACAACAAACAACACTAGAAATCACAGATTTTCAGCTGTTCTTCACATAAAGTTACAAAAATTAACTCATCTGATAGGAAAGTATCCCACTGAACAAGGCATGTCTTTGTCTCAAACAGGTGTGGCAACCACTTCCTTTGGATAGCCCCACACTTCTAAAGCTTCAGGGAGGAATGTTCAAACTATTCAAACACTTTGAACAAGTATGTCATGGCTTTATGCACATTTTAGTGGTTTTATATACATTTTATATTTTTATAGACATTCTAAAATTTTGGGAAGGTAGTTTTAAAACAAAATAAAAATGGTTGCCATTTTCTCCTGTTCATTTCTCGTTACTTATGTTTATATTTTGCCTTCCTGTACAGCAGTCCTCTTGACATATATCATCCCAGGATGATTTAGCTCTCTATGTAATTGTTTTCTAAGTGTGTGTGTTTATCCCGTTAGTAATCCTGTGCTGGAAACTCTTACCCATACTTGGTTATATTCTAGTATTGATTTTGTTTCCTTTTTTTTCTGCTCTTAGTTACAAATTACACCTTTCTTTTTGCTTGGAATGTTTTAGGGTGATTGATTACTGAATGAATCCAGTGCACCTTAGTAGCAGAGACTTCAGGGCATGCAAAGTGAAGTCACAGAAGCCTCTGGAAATAAGGGCCATGGATGCTTTTCCTGGATGTTGAAGAGCTGTGCCTCTGGGTATCTCACTTGGGCTCGAGTACCCACTCCACTGAGGCACAGAGTGAGCTGTTTGTTTGCAACCCCTCAAAGACAGATCTATGAATTGCAGGCTCTTTAGGGAACATAACTCTATGTTTGCACGGCTTTGTTTTCTTTGTAAAGAAGAGGGCACAGAGGAAGGTTTGATAAGAGGCACTCACGTGTATGTATAACAGTGACTTGGGATCGGTAGGAAAAAATGTGGATTCTTTTATAGCTGAATTATCCTCTGAAGTCCCTTCCCAGAAGATAACTGAGCTTGCTTTCATGCAAATGGGCTCACAGTGAACTTGACATTGCAAACAGTGTGTTTGAAAGTATTTTGTTGGCTTCCAGCCTTCACTACGAGGTAACAAATAGATTAAGCATGTGCTGTTGTGGACTTGCTCAGATATGTGGCAATATGCAAATATCTCTGAACCTGAGCTTACAGGTAGGCTCAGCTGTGATGGCAGGAATTATCCGGGGTATCCATTACCATGGCTTCTGCACTGTCAGGCGTGGTGTGGACATGAGAAGCCCGCAAACAGCACAGCTTGTGGGGACTTCTTGCCGATACCCCTTTCATTCCTGAGGTTTGACAGACCCTTAAAAACCTCATGTCATGTGCATTCCTCTTCATAACTTTTAGGTTGTTGTAACCACACAGTACTGAACCTTTAGTTACGAGTGCCATAATTACCTCCATCTCCTCCTGCTGCTGCAAATGAGCAGAGGGGAAAAGTTCATTAATCAATTATCTGAATTTTGGAGAGAACCAGAGCAATGATAGTCTCCTGTTTCCTGGAGTTCTGAAATATGCCTCCTTCCTTCGGAAGCAGATGCCACCCCAGCCTAAACAGGGAGCGGGGAGTAAAAGGAGGGGGAAAAAAGGAAGGGGGGGCCACGCTTGACCTGGCAGCTTGCAAAATACTGGCACAGAGATAGGCCTGAAACTACCCCTGTGTGAAAATATCTGTATCTCACAAAAAGCTCTGCTGTGTGCACAGGTGGACGAGAGAGAAAGCGACTAGGAAATAAAACATCCCTACAGAGCTCTCATGTTGTTACGTAAGATGACCTGTCTTCAGGACTGGTTTTATGCGTTTTACCTGTCAAACCCTCTCGAGCTTTGTGGCTTGGGAAGTTAAGCTTGTATTACTGGTTCTGTGAGTACTTTATGCAACTGTTTCCCAGACCATTCAGCTCCTCCTGGCTACTCTCTCCACTGTTTTGCCTCGATATATTCACGCCTTTCCTTTGGTGGCCACTGCTGTGCTCCAGCCTCATGAGAACAACCACCACCTTCTTGTAATGTCCTAGCCCACTCTTGGGACCCCCAGAGCATTCAAGGATGCGTTTGCTGTGGAGTGTTGTGGGAAGAAGTTGGCAAAATTGCAGCTAAAAATGCTAACAAGCAGCATTGTTGAAGAAGCTAGCAAGAGCTAGGATATTTATTTAGTTCCATTTAAGAGCAAATACTAGTGCACTTTAGTGGGATTTCTGATGTGGAGTAATTTTTAAGGCCACAGTCCAAGACACAGTGTTACTAGAGGCAGTGACAAGTACATTTATTAATGGTAGCAGCAACAAACCAAATTAAAACTCAGTCATTACTACTTAGTCCAAGTTTTAATGCAACAAAGCATTAAGCACATGCTTAAGCCCCATAGGGCTTCAGCCAGTGCTAAGAATGGGCATGTTTAAGTGATTCGTTGAACTGATGGCTATATAAGATACCTGATGGCTCTGCAGATATCAAACTCTGGTATTTTGTATCTCACTACACATCTGTACAGAACAAATCCCTTTTATATTACATACCCCAAAAAAGTGAAGAGGCTACACAGAAAGTCAGAAAGAAGCTCTAGAAAAATTTTCTTTTTTCATCAAATCACTTTTTTATAGTTATTGAAATAGGAAGAAATACAGTGCACTATAATCTGACAAAGTGTTGCATGCCTTAGCTCTTTATATAGACTAGGGAACAAACTTCAGCTCTAAGTCTTATTTTCATAATTTTTAATCCCCTTCTTTCTTAAATTTCTATTAAATTCATAGAACAATATAGCAGAGTGCAAGTAACTGATTTAAATGTTATAAATATGCACAGCCATTAACGGGAAGACTTTGTAGGAATAGGGATAAAATATCAACTTTCAATTTCAAAGAGTACAGTAGTCAGCTCAGATAGGGTTTGGGTTATATTTTTTATTTAAAATTCTTCAAATCTTTTATTCTCTCTATATCAAATAGATCACTACATCTTCAATACTTAATTATCTGCACTATAAAAAGAAACCCCCTTAACAGCTAAGAAAATACTTAATTTTTTTTTTGTAAAGGAACTGAAACACCATGTACAATGTACAAGCTAATCTTCTACTGATGTATACATGGAGTTCCAAATATGAATAAGAGAAATGTGCTTCCTCTGATCGTGACAACTTTTGCATTCAGTTTTCAGGCCATCATTTTCTGGATGGTTTGGGAATCCAGACAGATTTAGCTACATTAATTTATTTGCAGAGTCATGGCCTTACCAAGGTAGCTACATTTCTCTACTTTTACAGAAAAATCTAGGTTTACTAGACCTAAACATGAAGACCAGCTTCTAATGCTGGAAGTTATAAGCAGAAGCTCTTGAAGTTTGCGAGGGCGGGATCCTTACCCAAAGCCTGTGGTGAGTCAAAAGAGATCTTTGAGTTCAGATACTCCTGGAGGAAGAGGAGCTGTTTGCATCCCCTGAGAAGCAGAGGAGTTTGAACTGAACGGGGGTGGGATAGGAAAGTGGAACATAATTTTTTCTGTGTGAAATCTATTGTCAATAATATCTTCCCTTAGGGAGAACATGGTAGAAATGTATTTTTGGAGGGAGCTTAGTCCTAGTTTTTAAGGAATTTAACATCTTTAAGTCAGACTTGTGAAGGATTTCAGATGAATGAAATATGGGACTTCTGGGAAGTTTCCCAAGATATAGTCTGATTGTTCAGCCAACTTTACTTGTGTCCTTCAGAAATGAGTGACCTCTCCATGTCGTTTATATCCTCATCAGCAAGAGGGTGTTTTCATTTTCACCTGCTGCGTGGCCATTTCCGTGTCATCTGACATCCCCTCTCCTGGGCACACACATTCCCTTTCCTGTGTGAAATGGCGTAGAGCAGGAGCGGGGCAGAGGGGACCACACATGATCACTTTCCAGATTCCCAGTACATTGATTTCATAGAGGATCCCTCATCAGCTTGTAGTGACCATGAACAGGGATTTAAAGGAAGTGATTGCTGTCACAGGACCTCAGCATGACAGGCTTACAGGGAAAAACTGAGTTTGGAAATAAATTGAAACTTTGTTAAATTTGATCTAGGAAGGTGGACAGTGAGAGAGAGTGGGGGTTCAGACATAAATTAAAGGTTTCTAAAGAGCCAGGAGTATCCTCTGAGTGAAACCTGCCTGTGCTTTTGCATTTTGAAGTCTATGCTTTCCTAGTTCTGCATAAATGAGGTGTAGGTTTACCTGGGGGGAGAGAAGAAGGGAAAGTAGTAGAAAGGGGTGAATCGTGAAAGCTTCAGGCACCTTTATTTGGCCACTGTCTCCTGCAGCAGCACTGGTGTATGTATGAGGAGAGGCTTCTCCCTGATGCTTGATCCCAGGTGTGGACAGCCAGAGCCAGGCTGTGCAGCTGCACAGCAGCCAAGCAATCGGCCATTCTCCCTCTTCACAACCCTGCATCCCACTCCATGGTCTGTGACATGATCCAGTAGAGCAGAGGCTGGTGGAGGAAAGGGATTTCCACATTCTTATCCAAGTTGCACCCACTCCTGTAAATTACCTTTATCCAAATAGAATTAAAGTTCTATAATGTTCTATAATGGAGCCATACAAAAGTTTCTGCTGAAACACCCTCCTTTGTAGCACCACACAAGCTATTAGGTGTTCCTCAAGACCTGGTACTCAACAGGCTTTGTTCTGATGTCTGATGACTCCTTGCTTGGCATACATGGGGTAACACAGTCCCCTTCTTTTGCCATACAGACTAATCCCTCGGACTAGGAGGCAGCTTTATTAGCAACAGGAATTCTTGCCCTGGGTTGTCATTGTGGGCATTGGAATCCTCTGTATAGATTTAAATCACAGGAAGCCTGACACATTTTTTGCTACTCAGAAGGCAAGGTGCAGCATGGTGAGTCCTCTGGGATGAGTTTCTCCCCTTCGCGGCCTCCACCAGTGGGTGCTGGGTGGTGTCACCCCCTTCTAATTCCCTCTCTGCAGGGGACAGCAGGACAGACAGGGTGACATCGGGCAAAGCTGGTGCAGAGGGAAGTCACACGTGGAGAAGGGCTTTGTCACAGCACTGGCAGTGGATGACTGGCTAGCCTGGACACACAGGAGAGTGGAAGAGGGAGAGAACAGAGAGGTAAGTGTCATACAGCAAGGAAGAGACTTGACAGATCTGCACTGGCACTTTGTGGTTATAAGCTGTATTGTGACTGATGAGCTCCGCAATAAAATCCCTACTGACTGCAGAGGCTGTAGAAATGACCCTGTTTTTTTGTTAGGAGGAGAAAATACAAACAAAAGAGGGAGGGGGAAGAATCATATTTCTCACATTCTCATCTGAGCAGTGTTTTTGGTACACATTTAGGAAGGAAAAAAATCTCCATCCCTCAGTGCTGTGCCGGCTCTCTGTGATGCAGAGTGAAGGTGACCATCACAGGAAGAGCCATTCAGCATTGACCATCACAGGAAGAGCCATTCAGCATTTCAGAGCCTCGGGGAGTTTCTCTGCATGCCATTCTGTGTGTAGAGCTGGAGGGAAGAGGGGAGGTGGGGTTAGAGGTGAGCTTAGTCCCATTTCCAGCAAGCTGCAAGGACCTCAGCTGGCATCTACCACTTGTATCATGATGGGTTTTAAATTGGGGAATGGCTTTGGGATCTCACTTCTCATGATCATCAGTGACAGTTCCCTGCTCACAGGGCTGCTTGTGAGAGGAATTAAAATTGTGTGTGTGCAAGCAAGTATCAGAGGGGGAGGTGTTACTGCCATGCTGGAGAAGTCATCCTTACCTACAACCTAAACTATCATCCTACAGCTCATCCTCCCCAGCTGATGGATACCCAAATGCAGAGATGGTTTTGCAGATGATGTACCTGGGATCTGGGAAGGCATCCTGAAGTGCCAGCACAAGAGCAGCAGTCCCAGCTCCTCTGAGTGGTTTATCTGTTTCCAAGTCACTACCCTGGAGGTAACAACCACCTTCCCCTGACTTCAGGGCTGAGCTAAGTTACAATAATGCTTCTGGTCTGTCACCAGAAGGGAAAGAGCTGTGTCAACACAGAAAATGCTATTTGCTAACAGGTTGTTAGAGACAAAAGAGACACAGGCAGGAGCAAGAATAAAAATAGAAGTCTTCAAGTAAAAAATGGGACAAAAGAGTGAAGATTGATTGTTTAAGTCACAAAAGACAGAAAAATGAAGGGAAAAGTAAAAAGACTATTAAATTGAATATGCCTGCCCTTTAGAATAGCATTGATAAAGGCTGGGGTGTACAGTGTAAAGGTTGCGACACATCTAACCGAGGGTGACATCTGATGAAATGATAACTTATGGTTAGAGAATAAAATAGATCATTTGGATGATGTGGGTATCATTTCTAGACTATGAAGTATTAGGAGGCTGGAGGGAACACACATCACTAGATACATAAAGCAGGTATCTGAAGAACATCCAGCTATGAAAGTAAAGAAAAAACCCTCCTGTTTATTGTTTTGCTTGCTTCCCTATCATCTTCTGCTTCAAATGAAAAATGAAATAATACAATATACATTCTGTGTTCTCCATTACAGTGGACAATATGAGAAACAATACCTTATGATGTCTTAGATTTTTAATTGAGATGCTTGCTGGGCTTGTCAAGGTTTAACACTTCACGGTATAAATACAAAAGAGATTTAGAGCTGTTTGTTCTCCAGACATAGCCAGGTCAGGCTGGGGCAGAGAAGGGTGAGCATGATTAAATAAAACAAAAATGGTGGAAAAAACCTGGATAGTGACTGAACTAATCAAGAAAAGCATGATTATGCTGAATGAGCAGACGTCTCTATACGGATATATTAATATTGTAAATTGTGTCAGCCAGTGCGGTGGCCCAGCCTCTTCAGTGGCTGCATCTGTTTCTTTTCTATCAGCTGCAGAATCAAATATAGTCATTAGGAAAAAAGATGTGTGCACTCTCATCTCCAGAGTGCATCATAGCATATTAACCCACAAAAAATAGCTAGGTCATTTCCTCATTCTCTCCCAGTTGTCTAATTCTCCCCCGCTTTTTGCCTGCCAGTGATCAACCCTGCACCCACCTGATCCCTGAATTACATGGAAGATTTTCTTGAATTGTATTTTTTGACTGAAGTGTTTTCCTCAAGTCATTCTATGCAATTGCATCTTCCCCCCACCCAGTCAAATAGGGAGAAAAATGCAAACACCGGGGTATAATTTACAGAGAGATACTTTTAAATCCTTCATCAGACTATTTTGCTTGAAGCCTGTAATTGTATTCTGTAGAAAGCCAAACCGAATTTATACACTCTGGAGAGCATTGTGTTGTGAAAAATCGAACCAGACTTCTGCACTCGATAACAGGAACAGCTTTCTTTACCTGATGTAGAAGTGATTTGTATTATGTAATATATGTAATTACTATGAAATTATGGGTTTGTAGTATGGAATATCATAGCCTTCAGTGAGACACTTTCATTGCAGCTTTTCCAGTGTTTGTTTTGGAGAAGGTGATCAGCACAAAAGTCTTTTACCCTGTGATCCAGCATCACTGAAGGAAACAAAGTGAGAAACAATGAGAACATTGGGGTGGCGTCGAGGACTCTGCATCTTGCTCGTTTTTACAGACTCATGAGGGAAAGCCCAATGTATGTGA
This sequence comes from Aegotheles bennettii, assembly GCA_013398125.1. NCBI lineage: Eukaryota > Metazoa > Chordata > Aves > Caprimulgiformes > Aegothelidae > Aegotheles > Aegotheles bennettii. The sequence goes on along the minus strand of VZRW01011929.1, from coordinate 36,134 downwards.
AAAACATGACCTAGTGAACTAGACTTGCCTCTTATGTCCAATTATAGCAATGATTGCCTATGTGGCAACATTTGTGAGCATGCCCACCTCTGTAATATGTTACTGATGCCTGCTCACATTCATACATCTCTGAGAAGGACAGAGAAACACTCTGTCCTCTCCGAGTGCTTGGTATTGTGGATAAAAGCAGTGGCTGTGCACTCCTGCGTAATGATTTCCTCCCTAAGGCCCTTTGCAGTAAATGCTGTGATTCTTAACATCTTGCTGTCCGACCATCACTTCACTGAAAGGTGCTGTAGCTCACTGTTACACAGGGACACCACACTGCATGGAGGAACCAGGGCTTTGCTACCATTTGTACCTGTTTTGATCCCAAGCAGCAGAAGTGTGGAAGTGTACAAACCTGTATTGGTGTGCGTGTTTGTGTTTGCGTGTGTGCATGTGTGAGTGAGATGATGATGATGATGATGATGATGATGATGATGCCGACTACAAGTGCACCCTTCTTCCTGGGATTACTCTAGGGATTTTCTGCATGATGTGGTGACGTGACTGTGAACTTCCACATTTCAGAGTTGGGATTTACATGGTGACCAGTAGTGGGCTTTACTTGCTAGTCCTCTGGGTTTTCTTATATATTTCATCAGATGGCAGACTCTTTCTTTTCTTTTCTACTGAATTCCAAATAGCGGGGCTTATAGCTAGAAATTCCTGAGAGCTGACTTGGGTCTTCCTGAACTAGCTCTAAAATCTTTGGCTGAGTTCACCACTAAGTTAGATTTTTTTTGCTGCCCTTTGGGGCCTAGAAGTAAGCTGGCTTCCCAATGCAGCATATTTCTCCTAGCAGTGTAACTCATTGCTTGGTCTTAGGTCTGACTGAATTTTGCTGTGACAGAGATTTGTTGCAGGAAGAAACATAGTTTCCTGAGTTTTATGAAGTTAGGTCAATTTCGCTGAAAATATGCCCCAAAGGAAATTATTCTCTTCTTCCTGAATTCTTTCTGTCTGCTATGAATCGTTTACCTCCAGGAACATATTGTTCCCAATTTTGGAAAATTCTGTGTCTTTCCAGTGAATTCACTCTGTTGGAAGTAGCAGCTCCCCTTATCTCACTCTAGGAATTTACCCGGGGAAGTTCCTGGTGGCTTCATTGTTGTCCCATCACAAGGGACATCCTGCTTTGCATTAGTATTTGCTTTCCAGTGTCAATTGGTTTTGTGTCTCAGGGAAAATAGTGCAACACCTTCAGAGAAAAGAGGAACCTGCTCAGGTCATGCGGCCAAAGTCTGCAGATGTTTTTTCCAAATAAAGAAAAAAGGGAAAAAAACCACAAACCATCCTGAAGAAACCACAAGCCAGTCAGCTCTCTGAATTATTTGAGAAAGAGGACTACAATTTCAGAGGAGAATGGAGTAACACCCTGACTACTGTTTGCAGCTTCTTTCAGCATGGGAGGGAAGTGTTGCTTGTAATTCAGTTGTAAGCAATAATTGGAAAATATATGTTACAGTTTCAGCCCTTTTGTGGCAGAAAGCTGGTGGCTGAATTATGTCTCCTGATGATATGAGTCGGGCACCAAGCAGCTCACTCTGTAAGAACATACTCTGAGGTCAGCCTGTTTAGGTTATTTCATCTTTGAACTTCTTTACCTTTTTCAATACTGGCAGGTACCTTTTCCTTCTCAAATTTCTGTCCTCCTTCAGCCTTTTCCCACCATATGCCTATCCTCCTCTCCACTCCTTTTCTGTTCCTGTGGCAGTCTTTACCTCTTGCTTTCTATTGGTATCTCAACAGCCCTTCTGTGACATCCACTTTGGGTTATCCCTGCATCAGTGCATCTCACATCTCTGTGGCAATGCATTTTGTATTATTTTCCCTCCTCTGCCTGCCTCCCTAGTGTCTGCCTTTCTAGATACCATTGCCAGTCACTTAAATTCATTGTGACAAAAAACATATTCTTTATTCATATACCTCTTTCCATGCTCCCCAGGTGCATTACCTTGATTTTGCCCTCTCTTTAACTCTGCATCTTCAGGACACTGCTAAATCTTAATCCTCATTCCTTTACAATAAAATTTGTCTTTCTACTCCCTAGTTCCCAAACTCAGTGTGTCAGTCTGGTGTTGCTCAACAGGAAGGTTTTGTTTAAGCAACATTTCTTGCTAGAAATGTGGAACATAAGTGTTCGGGTTTGACTTTTGTGGGACCCCAGAACAAATCTTCAGTCTACTAGTCAGGGGAAAACATTAATTTAAAAAAATCTTTTTTGCTTGAACACCACGTAAATTTGATGGTAGGTAGAGAACCCACAATGTAATTTTAGAGTTCTCTTATATAACATAGGGTGTTAAGATAGGTACAGCCCCATCCCCAATAATACCTGCGCCGCAGATGGATGCACCAGAAGAAAGAATGGTGAAGCTGCTTTTTCTCACTCTCACTAGCTCAGTTTGAACTGTGCCCTAAGGCCCTGGTTCTTACTCCAGCAGATGTGTAAGGTCACTGCCAAATAGCTCTGGGTTTGGTTGCTTGTTGCATTGTGCCATATGCCAGCTGCTGTGCCTGCACAAAAGCTGATGCAAGCTTCTGCTCTCTCTTCATGCCTCTGAGGTAATTCTCCCCTAATGTGAACTATGTTTGGTTGCAATTTCACTGTTGAGCTTTGCAAAATTGAGCTGTTAAAAAGAAGAAAGAAAGAGGGTGGTAGCTGAGTCAAACAGCAAGCGGGAGCAGCGAGCAAAACTGCACTGTGTCCTGCTGAGTGCTGCTGCAGATGAACTGCTCTGGGACTGCTGTGCAAACAGGAGTGACATTAAAGTGTGGGGGTTTAGTTAAGGGCCAGCAGTGCAGCATGGCTATGGGTGCTGCACTGAACAGTCCAGAGAGACACGTGTCTCTCAGCAAATACCTCCACTCCGTACTTTTTAGGCCTGTTGTCTGATTTTGGGACAGGGTTTGAGACAGGGTATGTATGAAGCAGGGTTTGCTGGGAAACAGGTGAAGAGCAGAAACGGTGTTGTACTTGGCTCTGAAAGGGACCTGGGTGTTCCTGGGGCCACGAGATGTGAGGCAGAGGGAAAAGCAGCAGTGCACAGAGTAGTTACTGGGTGGGAAATGGACACGTCTAGGAGAAGGCAAGCCTCACTGCCTACTGATGCATGAGCTGAGCATTGTTACAGACATTTGGAGACTTGAAAATGAAATCTGCTCTAAAGCTGTGCCTGTGCTCTTCACATGTAATCTGCATTTCCTTTCAGAGGACCTTTCAGGTCTACTTTCCTACACTGCCAAAAGGGTTTTTTATTTCCCTCCTGGCAATATTTTAATTCCTTAAATCCCAAGGAGAAGCCCAGCAGCAGCAGCCAGGAGATCACAATGGTCCTACAACTCACTGAGGCAAAAGCAGGGAGCTGCACAGCTGAATGCCCCACAGTGCCCGCAGCCTGAAGGAGCCACCTGGCAAGCAACCTCTGGAGAAGCATGCTAACCCCTCTATTCTGCCTTGGTGAGGCCACACCTGGAGTATTGTGTCCAGTTCTGGGCCCCACAGTTCAAGAAGGACAGGGAACTGCTTGAGAGAGTCCAGTGCAGAGCCACAAAGATGATGAAGGGAGTGGAACATCTCCCTTATGAGGAAAGGCTGAGGGAGCTGGGGCTCTTTAGCTTGGAGAAAAGGAGACTGAGGGGTGACCTCATCCATGGTTACAAATATGTAAAGGGTGAGGGGCAGGACGATGGAGCAAAGCTTTTTTCAGTGCTGACCAATGATAGGACAAGGGGCAATGGATGCAAACTGGAGCACAGGAGGTTCCGTGTGAATATCAGGAAGAACTTCTTTCCTGTGAGAGTGCCAGAGCACTGGACCAGGCTGCCCAGAGAGGTTGTGGAGTCTCCTTGGCTGGAGACATTCAAACCCCGCCTGGATGCATTCCTGTGTGATGGACTCTAGGTGACCCTGCTCTGGCAGGGGGGTTGGACTAGATGATCCTTCGAGGTCCCTTCCAACCCTAGGATTCTGTGATTCTGTGATTCTGTAACCCACCTTCATAAACTTCACCAGCTTTCTCTCTTACAACTGCAACCATTAAGCACATATTTTTTTTCTTGCAGCCCAAAGTAAATCCTCCACCTCCTGCAGCTGTCCTCTTGAGTGGAGCTACAAGTCTTCACCATTAATGCAAATCTGTTATCTGCATTCATCTACAGATTTCAAAAGCCTGATGGTAAACTCACTTTTCCTCCCTCCTGCCCACACAGCTAGGTGCTCCTGGAGAGGGAAAAATTTAGATTGGCAACTGCTTACTGAGATGTTTCCTATTATTTTGCTTATCTTCCTGTGTGTTCAGAGCAAATGTTTAGTACACTGCAGATAATGTAGTTATCAATAATGGATCCTTGCTGCTAGGGAATGTCAGTCATTTACCTTCATCGAATTAGAACAGGTGTTGCCAGCTCACTTCTGAATCAGAAGGTGAGCAGGTGCCACTAAGTTGCATCTGGCAGTGGGAGCAAACAAATCCAGGCCAGAGAATTGTTGAAGGAGATGATATTTAATTTAGTGCCCAACCTAAGTAATTAGCAGCAGCTTTGCAGTGTTCTCCTGCACACCCCTCTCATACCTATTTAAGGAACAGTGACAGAGGGACACTGTCAGAAAGCAGTGTTTGGATTAGAGAGCATTACAAATATTGTCTCTGATACACATGGCATTTTCTTTGTGTTTGGTAGGGAGCTGGGCGTACAGATATGCTCCGAAGGGAGTTTCTCATTTTGAAAGGGCTGAGGAGGGAAGACCACTGGGGCAGAGAAGGGGGAAGTTTGTGATATACTGCAGCTATTCCACAAATCGCCAGCTGTGGGTCTGTTCCTGCATGGCAAACTGCCTTCCCTAAGAATGAACTTCACTGCAGAAGCTGAGGGGTTTCCCTAGGAATGCTCTGACTCTGCAGCGCGGCTTACGGGTGGAGACCTGCTGCTTTCAGGGCTAGAAGTGAAATGAGACCTGTGTTTCTTCCTTAGAAGAATACCTCAAGCCACTACTTTGGCAATGATCAAACCATCCGTATCTGACCCTCTGTATTTGGCTAACAACAGTGTTTTTGAAAGCATGGATTAAGTCCTCTCCCTGCTGCATGTAAAAGCATTTTTGACTAAGTAGTTTTCAACCAAACAGCGCTCAGCCAGGGCAGTAAATCACACAAACAATGTTAATCACTTTTTGGTCATGTTTAATGGCCTTAAATTGCCTTAGAAATTGCTTCACCTAATTTTATTTCACTGGGGCTCTACGAGGGGTCCAGCTGCAAATATTCACTCTCAGAATCAAGGCTGAATTACTGCAAATACCTCAGTAAAGGTAAGAAGACAGATCCTCAGATCATATAAATTGGTGCAGCCCTGCTGATGTCTGTGATGTTATAGTGATTGATACCAGCAGGGCCATAATAAAGCTAAAGTAAATGGTCTGCAGATTTAAATGCCTGCTGCTAATGGGTCCCATGGTAAATCAATGGCTGACTTGTTAGTTTCTCTTTAAAATGGACTCAGAAGGTACATAAATGGGAAAAAAACCCCTCACCAGCTGAGCAGAGCAGTAGCCAACACAGGTAGCACTGTATCCAATATAGTTCACATTTGCTTTTAGACACAGGGCCTGATTTGTTACCTTAATGAATGCTTGTGCCAGTAGTGATACACTGAAGATAAAGGCTGGCCCTTAGCTCAGCCAAGCTGACCAGCTGCTGATCTAGTTGACCCAAGCTGATGATTGGGATTTTACTTGTGTATCTTGGGGCTCTTGAGAGTTAAAGCCTATGAGTAACTTAATTTCTACTTTTCAGACATCTTATAGCAAGTCAAGAAACAGATGGCCTTGAGTGCCTTCCTGGTCAAACTGGAGCAAGAGAAAGAGCTACTGGACCTGGATGGGAATGAGCTTCTTCCTCTGTCAGGGTTTTCAAGAATTCCGGTGTTTTTCTTGTTTCCCACCAGGGATAAAAGGTCCTTTTAAAACTTGGATGAAAATCTCAAAAATAAAATCAAGATGGGGCCAAGCTAAATATTTTACTTTAATAATGTTCAAAGAGTATATTTGGATTGTGACCTTGCTAAGCAGTTGCCTCTTTTTAGTACAAAAGGAACATGGGGTTTTCACTTGCTTCTTTCAATTAGAAAATAAAACTTTTCACTTTTCAAAAATGTCAAAACAGCAATTCTTGATCATTTTAAGGTTCTTTTGATTTTTTTTTTAAAGCTGAGAGACTTGTTGAAAACAAACTTTTCCCATCAATCAGTTTTGGTTTTGACAGATGACTGCTTTTTGTTCATTGCAGGTGGAGGGAGAATGAAAGTTTTGTCAAAAAACTGCTGACCACTTCCAGCAATTTTTACCTCAGTTTTGAAAACCTGCTGCCTTACATAGGTTTCAGCCCAGTTAAATGAGGCTGCACCGGGCAATGGAGTTTCAGGAAGT
>VZRW01011929.1:0-29533 GCA_013398125.1 Aegotheles bennettii | reverse complement strand
TTCTTTTTCTTCTTCTTTTTCTTCTTCTTTTTCTTCTTCTTTTTCTTCTTCTTTTTCTTTTTCTTTTTCTTTTTTTCATTTTTAAATGAATGCTTTGATCTTTTTTTTGTTTCTTTTTTTATCAGTGACCAATATGATTTATAGAGCCCCTAAGTGATTTACATTCTGTTTGCATGATTTAGTGTCCTGAGTGAATGCAGTTTGGTTGAAAATGGCTTAATGAAAAATGGTTTCTTTATAGCATAGATGGAACTTAATCCATGTGTTCAAAAATCGTTCTGATTAAAGCCTTATAAGGATCAGACCAAGGCACTGTCTGTTGCCAAGGTATCTGCTAGAAATGTGGTTCCCAGGGAAAAAAAGTTAAGGCTTTACATCACGAAAGAAGCAAGAGTTACTTTCTGAAATACAGCAGTGATGTGACAACTTTAGGGGTTTCCAGTTCAGACGGCAGTGCAGCAAGGCTTTAAGCAGAAAACAAGGAAATAAAAACAACCTGATTAAAAAATTAAGAAAGACCCCAGAGAATACCAGCTCATCTTATGCCAAGTAAGCTCTTCTGCCTTTATACTAGTTGTTCAAAGTCTATACATTTGACCCTGAGGAGAGGATGTGGAAGGTCCTGCCTGACGATTGTGGAGGTCCTGTGCAGGGCTGGGGAAGGTGGGGTTCCTGCCCACAGCTGGGGTGCTCAAAACTTTCAAATAGATTCCTGTAAGGCTTTAAAGAAAGAAACTGCACTTAAGCTGACTTTGTCAGGGGGTGGTGATTAGAGAGCATTTTGTTTAAAAGTGCCTAATCTTCATTTAAGTGTTTGTTTACAACTTCTCTGCTAAATACCACAAATACTGAATGGTTCCTTGAAGGTGTTTGGGCTCCATGAAGGGAAATAGAGTTAGAGGATTTATAGTTTTCTACAAGACAAGCTTTTCAGGCCCACAACATACCCTACAAACAACAAAGGTTTTACTTTTTCTGGTAGTACAGGGCAAAGTTTGAGGAAAACAAAGCAATTATGATTCTTCAGCTGTGTCTACTGATAGCATGTTTATTACAGGGGCTGCAGCACCTAATGCTGGCATGTTTTTATGATCATCCCCCATGAGCGGTGTTCTCTACCTGCTGGTTTTATTTTTGCTTGCCAACTTGATGATGCAGGTAGGGTTTTTTTGTTGGTTTGGGTTTTTTTCATTGCTTTCAGTTCAGACACCCACACATGGATGTCATAAACTTGCATCTGATTTTGATACAGCCCATAGAAACAATAAATTGATCTCAAATAAACCACATATCCGTGATATGAAAATAGGAGAAATCTGTTTTGCTCTTAAGGGATGCTGTAGAAAACACTGTGTCAGGGAGCAAAACTTCCAGAACCTGGCTCTCCCAAGCACAGGAGCAATATTCCCTGCTCACAGGAGCTGCCCTGCTGTGCAGCTTTGGCAGACACTTTGCAAGCACAGTGGCCCTTCTAACTCTACAGCCAAAATATTCTCTTTTTTCCGGAATTTCCTGCAGAGAAATACAATACCCTCCTCTCTTCCCACACTAGTGGTGATTCACTGGGTACATTACACTGGACATGGGCATGTTAACCTGACTACATACACCTTTAGAGATGATCTGCTCTGAACATAAGCATAAACCAAGCCAGCCCCATGTTTCCAGATGTTTAGCATACATTGTTAGGTGTCCAGAAACCACAGAAAAAATGGCTAAGACCCTTGGCTGCTTTAGTTCAGAATTTCCAGCTGGAAAAAGAAGGTGTAGCTGGGGTAACATGGGGAATGGCACCTTGTCCTACATCACCCTTGTGCTACCCATACCATGCAAAGGCAGCCCCTCTCAGACTTGACAGTTACATCGTAGATAAGCTGATGAAGTATGGGCTTGGTGATCAGGTAGTGAGGTGGATCAGGAACTGGTTGAAGGGAAGAAGTCAAAGAGTTGTAGTTAATGGGACAGAATCCAGTTGGAGGTCTGTGACCAGTGGAGTCCCTCAGGGGTCGGTACTGGGACCGGTGTTGTTCAATATCTTCATCAACGACCTGGATGAGGGTACAGAATGTATCCTCAGCAAGTTTGCTGATGACACTAAACTGGGAGGAGTGGCTGACACACCAGAGGGTTGTGCTGTCATTCAGCGAGACCTTGATAGGCTGGAGAGTTGGGCGGGGAGAAACTTAATGAAATTCAACAAGGGCAAGTGCAGAGTTTTGCATCTGGGGAAGAACAACCCCATGCACCAGTACAGGCTGGGGGCTGACCTGCTGGAGAGCAGTGTAGGAGAAAGGGACCTGGGGGTCCTGGTGGACAGGAGGATGACCATGAGCCAGCAATGTGCCCTTGTGGCCAAGAAGGCCAATGGCATCCTGGGGTGCATTAGAAAGGGGGTGGTCAGTAGGTCAAGAGAGGTTCTCCTCCCCCTCTATTCTGCCTTGGTGAGGCCACATCTGGAGTATTGTGTCCAGTTCTGGGCCCCACAGTTCAAGAAGGACAGGGAACTGCTTGAGAGAGTCCAGCGCAGAGCCACAAAGATGATGAAGGGAGTGGAACATCTCCCTTATGAGGAGAGGCTGAGGGAGCTGGGGCTCTTTAGCTTGGAGAAAAGGAGACTGAGGGGTGACCTCATCCATGGTTACAAATATGTAAAGGGTAAGGGGCAGGACGATGGAGCCAAGCTTTTTGCAGTGACGTCCAATGATAGGACAAGGGGCAATGGATGCAAACTGGAGCACAGGAGGTTCCATGTGAATCTCAGGAAGAACTTCTTTCCTGTGAGAGTGCCAGAGCACTGGACCAGGCTGCCCAGAGAGGCTGTGGAGTCTCCTTGGCTGGAGACATTCAAACCCCGCCTGGATGCGTTCCTGTGTGATGGACTCTAGGTGACCCTGCTCTGGCAGGGGGGTTGGACTGGATGATCTTTCGAGGTCCCTTCCAACCCCTAGGATTCTGTGATTCTGTGATCGCTTGTAACCAGGGTGTGGCCATGTGCCCAAAAGACACCCAAGTAACAAAACACAGGTGAACCTGTCCAAACCCCCCTCATCCCTCTGCAAATACAGCACAATGCTTTTGAGGCATCTGTTGGGCGTCAGCTGCACACTAACCCACTTGCCTCAAAGTCATGCTTCAGCTCCAGGTAATGAAGAACATTCTGCTCTCCTCCATGCACAGATTTCTTCTTCTGCAGCATTTCGGAGGGGTGACTGTCTGCCACTCATACCTGCTGCTTTTCCAACCGGCGTCTTGCTCACCCAGCTGTAAATCAAAGTGGTTCTGCCAAAGAAGAGTAATGTGTAGCAAGCAACAGGAATAGACCAAGACTTCATGATTATTATTTTTTTCTCAGCCTTCTACTTACTTTGTCACTTGCATCTCTGCAGTGTGATTCAGAGCAGAGCTTGCAGAAACAGTGTTAAGTATGTGCATTTAATGTGGTGGTGGTGCGACTGTTTACACAGGGTGCACATGGCAAGGAGAGGCTGGGGCTTGTATTTACTTATTGTACAGGGTTTTCTATTGTTATTTTAACACTACCCTATCCTTCAGCATCTGCACTTGGGTGACTCTCGGTGCACATGAAGGGAAACTCAAAACTCAGATGGTAGAATTATATTGTCAGGTTAGACATCTGGGGCGTGTTTATGTGATCAGGGGAGGAGGATGGTCAGGCACGCGGGTGAATTTCCCATGGGTAACCAGAATAAGTAACAAATAGGAGGGATTAAATGTCAAAGAGGGCACCGTCTCCTAAAATGACTAGTGAAAACATGACTAAATAATAAAAAAACTTTAAAGAAATTTTATCTTAGCAGGCATGTATAGGCTCCAATTCAAATAAAAGCCTTTGGTTAAGTTGCATGTTTGATGATCTCTAAGCATGTTTAGATGTTCTCCTCAGTAAGGATGAATCTACCTGCCTCAATGCTGTCCAGAGGAGAGGTGCAGACAAAGCAACTGGTGCGATTATTTTCCCTGAGGCAGCAGAACTTTGATTAACTTTTCACCTTCTTTTTCAACAGCCTGTTTATTTTCATTGAGCACTGGCTTGAATTCTTGTGTTTTGGCAATAACAGGCTTTACCGTTCCTCGGGTTGTTCTCCCCCACCACTGCCACCTCTGAAGCTAAGTCTGTTTTTTGTACTTTCTGTGTTTGGGAGTGGGGGAGTGGAGGAGTTGCTGACAGAGGTAGCCAGTGTTGGTTACTAAATGTGTCTGTTTGGTTGAAAGTAAGGAAGAACACAACAAATGTTACAGGGAACAAAATGGGTTATTTGTTATTCCTGGGGGGATTTGGCACTTAAAGTGATGCCCCAGAAACTTAGGTGGAATGTTAAATGAAAGCCAAAGGCCCCCCACAAGCGTGTCAGCAGAAAAAATCTCCTCACAGTGAGGGCCTTTGAAAATTAGAACTGAAAAATAATATTCTATAAGAAGAAAAATTCTCCTAAGAAAACAGAAAACAAGGAAATTTAAAGTACAATAGGGACTGGCCACAGTACTTAGGCTGTGAAGGGTTTGTCAAGCAAAATGCTGTTAACACAAAACCCTGACTTTTTTCACTGTACAAATACACTTGCACACACTTTATTTGGACTGGCGACAAATTTGCCTCAAGATCACCAACTGAGTTTTAAAATGAACACAGGGTTGCTCACATGGCCGTGCACCATCTCAATGGCCTTCCAGAAAAGTGCTCTCTTCGTACAGAAAAGGAAACATGGGCACTTTCTATCTCCCTCTCTTTCTCCTCCAAAAGTGTACTGATATTTGAGAAAACATTAGGGAGAAGAGCAGGTACTAGCCAAGATTCCACAAAATTATATGAGGTGGGTATTTTTTCCTCTGCTTTTGAGGTTACCCTCAGTCTCTCAGAGGTTGCCCTCAGACCCTATCAGTCTCTTCCTCCTCCCAGCTGATCCAAATTGTCCTACACAGCAGAGCACTGTGTTTACTGAAGAGTCTTCTTGCTGTGTTGATTTAAACACCAGTGAGGCTCTGCCTCATTAAATTCAGAGAGGATTCATCAGTAAGATGAAAGGACAAAGGACATGGCTCTTTGCTTTATGGGCCAGAGGATCAGCGTGACCTAAACACAAAGCCATGGAATGACAGACCTGGAAAGTTATTCTTCTTCTGAGAGTAGACATAGCATTAACAGGAGTTGTACTGACTTATTTCCTAGCTGATATGCCCTAAACTCCCTCTGTGTGTGAGAAAATGAACCATCTCTGTGTTTACTCAGTCATAAGCCTCCTTGCTGAGATTGTTGATGAGTTTACCAGGTGATACCAGTTCAGGTGTGTCAGTGATCAGACGTCTGGATTGGTTATGACAATCTCCAAGTAACGCAGCTCGTCCCAGTGTCCTGAAGGAAGTCTTTGAACACAGCCTCATACTAGGTTTTATTTCTGGGCACAAGCCTTTTCTATTTTTTTCTCAAGCTGCAGTGAAAAGCATTTATGCATTTTCAGAAGATTGCACAGAATGACAGAAGGCACATAAAAACCCTGTCACAGCCCCAGTGTGAGATCCCACAGCTGGGAGGCAAAAGGTGAGAAAGGGAATTCTTCCCATTATATGATCCGGTGCCTCCCATCCACCCCTTATCAAAAAAATAAAAAAATCTGATTAGACTATATTAGGCTGTGTTCCATTTAAAATATCTATAATTTACATGTGGTTTTTAATTGAGAGAAAATTAAAGGGTCCATGAGGGAGCTGTGTATTGGCTGCCAACGACTGAGTGCAAAATGGGTGTCATGTCTGCAGACAGGCAGATTATTTTTGGGCAGAAGTGAAAGTCACTCACCAGATGAACCATAAGGATGATGACAGTGGATCTGAACACATGCCTACCAAGCAGTGAACTGACACCATCGATCCATTTGGGAAGAGTCATGAACAGGCTTCAGGTTGCAGGGACGTTTTGTTATTGGCTGAATTGGATCAGTTTATAGAACATTTGCAATGACTGCTCTCCATTTGAAACCATTCAATAACTCATCTGGATCACTAGAATATTTAATGTAACAGAAGTTCTAATTCTAAAAATTCGGTCTAAAATAAACAGGATATGTGTGTGTGCTAATACCTGTAAAATAACCCTTTAGTAATTTAGACTGATTCCTCAGATTTGCAGGCATTCTGGGTAGAAAGACTGGTTATCTGTCCTTTTCATCACAGTTATTTCTAAGAGTCTAAACCAGGATATTAGGCCTGTGCCATGTGGAAGACATGATACCCTAGAACCATAATGATTCTTTATATGCAGTGAAGTATATTTCAAACTTTTTTTGTGCATCAGCTCAAATCTGTCCTAGAACTTGTGATGGAAAACTTATTGAACAGTAAAATGCCTTCAGTAGTATAAAATTATGGTATCTATTCAACAATCTCCCAATAGGTCTAAACACAAGTTTTTTATCCATTTTTTTTTTTTTTCAGTGTTTGGAACTGAGTTGTTTATGCATGTTTCTTGTTCATGAATTAAACTTGGCATGTCTTCACCTGTAGAACTCAGAAATTGATGAGAGTTTTTTTAACAAAATAGGTCAGTATTCGGACAGTAGACATCCTAGGAAATATTAGGGCTTAAAGAAAAGTTGTTGGTTATTCAGTGAAATGAATCAATACTCTGCCAAATCTTTAATGAATCAACACCTCAGTATCCATATTCTACAAACCCCTCGGTGCGTTGTCATTTGGAGTAGGCATAAAACCCATGAATAAGCTCACTATTAGTCATTAAAGAACCCCAGGGAACTTTAAGCATAGAGATCTTGTAACAGATGGTCTGGGCAAAATTCTAACTCATGTCCAATACTTACTGGCCAGTGTAAATCAGCACTGCTGCCTTGGCTTTGGTAATACAGTAGAGGTTTGCATCAGAAGGCTCCCTGGCTCTGCTTGTCTAAATGGTCCCCTGTTCTTTTAATTGGATATGCTATTCCTCTTCCCTTCCTCTGCTGCAAACAGAAAGCAGCTTCCAGTGTCTGCATTCATGTCCGATGGGAATGAGGAGTGTATCTTCTGAAGGTGTCTTTATTACCAGAGGTCAAGTTATCTCCCTAATTTTCTACATGCTGTGGAAGTTTCCACAGGAAAAGGTGATACAAATACAAAGGAATAATCAGCTGACCTTAAAACAAGCTATTTCTCTTTATATACAGGTAGGGAAATAGAGGATCTGAAGTGAATGTCAAGTTCTACTAAATCACATTTGTAGCATTTTAATGCTCACTCATCCTGGTGTACATAATTCAGCAAATTGCAGAGCAGTGCATAGTCAGGCATCAAATCTCACATACTGCTCCTGAGAAACTGTCAGTCACAAGAAATGACCTAACTGTTAGTTACTGTGCCAGAGTATCTAAGATGTATAATTAATTACAGGGTAATAATTACAGTATCTCGGATACTATTGCTGATAACTGAGCTTGACTTTTCAATAGCTGTTACTTCTCTGATATGATGATACATAACTAGACCACTGAGAACCCTCTGAAGATAAGGCAACCTGCATGCAATTTGGAGCTAAACCATCACTTAGCATTAATTGTAGCCCTCTGAAGCTTAGGAATAGTGTGGTGTCGTCTGGCTTTTTCTGCCATTGTAGAAGTCCCTAGAGAGTCTTTCTAACACTTCCCAAGAGAATAAGTAGTTTAGAGGCATTGCCTACAGCCTAGCTTAGACTTGCTTCACTGCACTGAGGAAGCTGACCCTTTCAAGAGTATCTACTAGTTATAGGTATTATGTAGGCTTATTCTACAGCCACTTTTCCTTTTCTCTTGGGTTTATGATATATTTTGTCCATTTTCCTTGTTGCTTTGGTGATACCAAACATTTCTTAACATTCTTAAATGTCTTCACATTTCCCAAATAAATCCTAACTAAAATAAAAAAAATCAGTGTAATCAGTTGATTGTTTTAACACATGTTCACCATTCATTATTTTTGAGTACCTTAGATAAGATTTATAGGATCAGTAGTCTGGTGGGGAGGGAAGAGTCATGTCATCCCTAGATCAAGCTGTTTGTTACACAGAATTGGTAAAGCAATACCTTTGTCATGATGAGAGCTTCATGACATGGATCTTTAGATATAGACTGGATTTGCCTAAAACAGATGATTAGCAACCTTTCATTTAACCTTATATTTACTTTTTTTGTGGTAAAAGGAAGAGGAGGAGGTTGAAGATGATGAAGATTAAAGCTTCCTTTGAGGTTAAGGAGGGAGACCACAATGTAATGCCCAGGAACCAGAAGCCCCACTCGTCTTTCTTGTATCTTCTTGTTTCTTTTTCCCTGGTGAGGTGCCAGAACTTCCTTTAGCCAGCAGAGCGTCCTCAGATTTTCATTTGCCACTCAGGTCACAGTGCTGATTAGCCTCCATGGGTAGAGCCCACACACTTGACTTTGCCCCTACTGTCTGCTTCTCATAACAGTGCTAACCAGCATGGCCTGTTATTGGTCTGGCACTGCAGCATTTGCAGTATCATTCCTCCAGACCTTTCCTTGGTCTCTTCTTGTTGAAACCATGTGGAGCCTGTTTTGAGGAAGAAGACTCAGGCATAGCCATTTAAATCAGCTCTTTTTTTTTAGGTTTGCTTTTCTCTCACTGATAATTCTTTGAATTCTAGCTAACAATTTACAGTCAGGATAATGATAAGTAATATCATCCTAGCATTTTTCAGTATAATGGATTGACTCACTGTAGATCACAAATCCTGTTATCATGGTAGCACCTGCAGCAACAGCCGCAGTGTGTGCTTTCCTGGGTAGGACCTCTTTCACATGGTAGACACTCTTCTGGTGAGTAGGACCAACACACTGTCTCACACGAGGGCTACCTTCCACAGAGCAGAAAGACTGCCATCAAGGCAACCAGAAATGGAGAAATGGTGGTTCCTAGAAATGGAAAATTCACAAATACAAGTCCTGAACTGGTAGGATGTTCTGTCAGTAGCAGAGCAAAGTGGTACTCAGGTGGGACATTGCACTGTTTTGTCCAGGACAATGTTTGCCAGCAGAAGGGAGGGAGGGTACTACCTACACCTGCTTTATCACACTAGCTTTTATACCTAGGTATTATAAAATGCTGTGCATTGTAAGAGCTGTACCAGTAGCTCAGAAGTTACTCATACCATTCTTCTTTTCATGGATGGCACTGTTGTGTGAGGGCCAGTGGACCTTCCGGAGGCGAGATGGAGTTCACCCAAGAAGACTCAATGTCAAATAACTTTCACAGCATTATTATTTTTATTACTGTAGTGCATGGAAGTCATAGTAATAGAACAGACCCCCACTGTGTTAGAGACCTTACAAACAGAGTACAAAAAGACACTGTTTTTCCCCAGAGGGTTTAAAACTAATTAGCCTTCTCCATTCTGGACATGGTCTCTGTACCTACAGCAAAGAAAAATCTTGTTTGCTTATTTATTTTGCCTGATTCAATTTAGAATAGACAACTCAGTTTATTTTTCCGTTAAAAAGATGATGCCAAACTGAGTGCTAACATACATGAACTACAACCTCTCTGTTTTTGATAGGGGAGGGAGGAGGTAAATGCTTGTGATTAATTTGGCTCATCCTGGTTGAAAAACAATAAAGGTTTGTCTTAACTGCCCGTAAGTAGAGTGGATTCTTTGAACACAAGCAAGCTACCTCTCACAGCTTGCTGTGGGTGATATATTATCTGAAATATGGTATGAAAAATTAGCCAACACATTTACCATACCCTCTAGGAAGCCCCGTGATTAAATTTAACATAGGTGACCTTGTTGTCCGAAGTCTAATGAGCCAGAATGGATAGAAATGTCCTTGATCCAGCTGGTGTTTTTTAGTGTCAGACTCTAGGCTTACATAATTCATCCACCTTAACCCCACCAGTGGTGCAATTGCTTAATGCACTGGCCTGTCACCCTTCAAATGGGATTTTTAGTCTGCTTGGTGTAAGTGAAATTAGACTCAGCTGCTTTCAGAGTCAATGATAACGTCTTCAGCCTAAGGAAGCAAAGTCTGAGTTTGGCTCTGAGACCTATATTGATGCAAAGGTGAAGGTTGTCCACTACCCCACACTCTGAATTTTGTTTCAGAAGTGAGGGAAGCATCTTGAGGACAGCTTCTGCAGGAGCTGCCTGTTACAGCAGATGTGATCTCACACGTACTGTGATAATTCTGTTTTGTGACTGCCCTTTTAGATAATGTAAGCAGTTTCTACATATTTGTGCATGACTTAACCTAAGTATTGTGCATCACGTATCCAGCACATGCTGTCCAAAACAAACAGAAACAAAAAGTTCTCAAACAAAAGGATTACAAATGCATTTTTGCTGCCTGAGTTACATTCCCAGCCTAGAGCTGTACTCCCCACTCTGTTAAATCTGCCTCTACAGCCATGAAACAAGCATGCATTTTTTGTGGCAAAATTTTAAGCTCTTTCTGGCACGTCAGATCTTTCACCATGAAAAGAGATTCACCCCTTCCTGGGGTGACTTTACCCAGTCAAAACTGGCCAAGAATCCATTGAACAATTTCAAGTTTTTAGAGTAATAGTTTAGTATTCCTATAAAATGTTCAATTGATTCAAAATTTACTTAAATATTTCCATGCCTTCCTGGCTACTGCTGATCATCTGACAGTATGTGTCTCCATATGTATATACATGCATATATGTGGTTAGGTTCTTTTTAAATCTTTGCTCCCAACTATTTGGAAACACTGCCTTAAATTTCTACAAAGGCAGTATGATTCCCCATTATCAGTGCCTAGAGCACTACGCGATAAAGCAGTGTCATGCCTCATGATCAAGACATTTTAAAAAAGCATAGTAGAAGCTACAGGGAGGTGACCCTGACTGTACCTGAGTATGGAGCTGGTATCTGCCTCTGGAGATGTCCCCTTGCACTCAGTATTAGCTCGGTGCAATATAAGACATCCAGCCAAACAAGTAAGTAGAAGACCATAATTTTTTGCCTCAAAGGGGTATACTTTTGAAAGCAAAAGCAGGCAGGAGCGAGAGGCATCAGAAACCTGAATGGCAAAAGAAATCTCTAAAAAACACCCTACTGGCACTCTCAGCAATGAGGGTGGTCATCAGTGACCTAAGGTGAAATCGTCATTGATGGAAGTATGGTGGTCAGTTCAGTCGAGCCAGAATTTCCTTCTTGTCCTCCAGGAGATGGTCTTCATAGAGCAGAATTTAGGCATTTGCAGAACAATATTTTAAAGATGTTTAGATGTCTGATTTAATTTGTAAATGTAGAAATGGCTCTACATGACTCTGACCCCGCAGTTTTGAAATCAATGATACTTAATCATTGACTTAGTGACCATATGACAAAACCATTGCAGCAGAAAAACGGAGACTTCCAGTGTTGCTACTAATGTGCTACCTACTCTCCATTGAGTCAAAATAGCAACTTCTGGAGCTGGATTGCTGCTCCTACACTTTTTGCATAGGAGGCTTTAGTTTTCAGACAGTATCTGTGTCTGCTAGCTTGATTTTTCTATTATTTATTTTTCAGTTGGGATGGTGATGGGAATCCAAGAGAGGCTTTTTGTTCTTGTAGTTTTTCTCATTGTGCTTCCTAGGCTTGTTCATTTTGCTTTTTGGCAGTCAGTCACACTAGTGCATATCTCCCCAGATGTTTTCTTGAGCTTGGCTTTTAGATAAAATTGAAAGCCCTGACCCAGTGTAACACTTGATCATCTATGTTTCTTAAGTGAGTGGATATTCTGACTGAAGCTTAAGAGGCTGTTCTTATATTCCAAGTTAGACTCTATTTAACTAAGAGCATAAAACCCTCAAAACACTGCAGTGGGGTTCCCATTCTCATCCATAAATGGTAAAGGACCTGACCAAACCTCTCTGTCAGGGGAAAGACTCTCATTTACTTCACCTGGGTCCTGACCAGAGACAAATGAAGGAGGTATTTTTCTTGCTAGGCACCATTTCAGTGGTGATACTGTAACTGTCAGACTGAAGGAGATGATGGAGGCCGGGGCACTGAAAGTAAATGTCAAAGGGATAAAATATGGGTATAAGTAATTTAATTTTCCTTCTTTGTTGGGTCAGTTCATTTCATCTCAAAACTGGATGCAAGCTCAGCTCCAAGATCTTTTCAAAATCATCCAGACATAATGTAATTTGGGAAAATAAGTGGGCCACATTTTCTTGATGTGACAACATATGGATATTAGCATTTTTTCATTTCTCCAATCAATATACATAAAACATGCAGAAGGAAAACAAGTCATGCAATAGGACTCAGATTGTTTTTTAATACTGTCAGGATTTTATCAGTCAGCAAATGAGATAAAGAAAGGATAAGCCAATTTGAAATAGAGTTGGACAACAGTGAAACAAGCTCTCTGCTCCTCTCCATGTCAGTTTTTGGATTTCTTTTGTAGAGAACTTCTAATTTTTTAGTAAGTACAGGGAATGCAAAGAGAAAAGGACTCTGCCCTGCTTCTCTGCAATCCCTTTGCAAGATCTGCTCTTCTAATTTCCCAGTGGTTACCAGCATACTAACATCTTTTTTTATTTTAATTTAAATTATGAAGAGTAGGAGCAGAGGGATCTTGTTCAAAGATCCTTTTTTTTTTCTCCTTGGAAAGGAAATTTTTCACAATTAAGAATGTCTAATTAAAAAGTTTTTATGTTTTTTGTGGGGTTTTGTTTTGGTTTGTTTTTACTAACTCTCTTCACACATCAGTTTCTCAGGCATGGCCACAAAGGATAAAATCTACCATGTAATTGGATTGTGACGTATGAAAAAAGTCTGTATTAAGTTATTATTTTGCAATGTTCCCAGGCATTTGTCCACCTGAAATAGTTCAAATGTGGCAAAAAACGTAAGCAAATATAATTTGACTCTGCTGCCCTCCAGCAAACAGTACAAATAACAAACAGAGGCAAAAAATACTAAGATACAATTAAGGAGATACAATATGAGTATCTCAAACTTGTAGTTAGGGCCGACTTAAACAGAATTTAATATACCAGACACATTACATTGCAAGTGAATTCTCATTTCACCAAAACACTAACAGATGTTTAATCAATAAGATGGACCATAAAGGGCAGCACAATTAGTAGGTCTGAGAAATGTTCTTGCGTGATGTTAGAAAGCTGTAATTATGAACCAGACCTCATAAGTGTTTTGCACAGATGACACGTAATACCAATATTCTAGCTGATAGGAAAGGCTGCAGAGCACTTTTAATACGATTATAGGCGCAAAGAGACAACCACCCCGATCTCAGAGAATGCGTTTAAACAAATATCAAAACTGTCACTGAATTAAAAGAGAAAGGAAAACCAAAGCCAAAAACCTTCTCCTTGGACCCAGTTCTCTGGGGTTTTTGCCATAGTTTTGCTCAGATGGGCACAGACAACAACTCCACCTTCCNCCCAGGTCCCTTTCTCCTACACACTTTCTCCTACCTTAAGGCAGAAGACTCAGAATTGAGCTCGGGAGGGCATGCAGAGCTACTATGGGCAGTGGTCCTGCCAGCATGAGATGGCACAGGAGGCCTCAGCAGGAAAGGGAGTAACCAAAGCAGATGAGAACAGCCTGAAGGTGCTTTAGTTTAGCTTGAGGAGACAAGACTTCTAGGTCTCACTGCTAACATGTTTTTGTATTACACACTCCATGATGATTGGGCTCCCAGCTGATCAGCAGCACATCATAGTCCCTACATTACCTGTTACTTAGCTCCCATGCTAGCGGGGAGAGGCTGCCTGCACCTGGAGCAGCATGGAAAGGAAGACTGTTGAAGGAGCAGTCCTAGCTGTTTTGACAGTGCGATCATACTGTTAACCAGAGTGTCAACCAAGAAAATCACTGGGTTCATGGCTGTGATGTAAGGTTTGTTACTCTATCTTCCCCTAAAAACTGTTCTAGTTGTTCATCCTGCTCTCTAGTTTCTCCAGCAGAGAGAAGTCATAACTTAGACAAGTGTTCTCCCATCGCACCACATATGGAAACAATCGTCCTAAATTATCATGATTTCAAAAATGTTGCCTTTGTGCATGAATTTGAACTTTCATATTTAATGGTTTAAAGAGATCAATACATCAATGTTCAGCAATCTGGAATTGCTATACTTAACCTGTAATTACAGCTCTTTACTGAAACTTATAGTTGGGCTGAAGGCCTTCAAATCTTAGATTAATCAGACTCAGCATAGTGCCCCTGCCTATAAATTCCAGAAAGGTAGATTTATTTCAATATAGTGAATCATGCAGGTTTTGGCAACAATCTGAAGAGTATATTTTGTCCATGGGAAAGCGAAGGAAGAAATATGGTTGGATGGATTATGTAGAGGGAAGAAAAATTCCCTTTAGAGACATGTTCTACAACTTAATTAATAAATAGTCAACTGATTGGCTGGTGCAGTGATAAGCTTCATTGTAGCTAATGAAGCTCCATCAATGTATGCCAGCTGAGAATCTGACCAATAATTCTTCATGTAAGATTTATATATAGTACAGAGGAAATATGAACAGTAGCCCTACTCATGCATACTTTTAATTTAGTTATTCCCAAAGAGTATACATCTCGTTGCTGCAGGCCTGAAGTAGTGCAGGTCATTTTATCCCATGATGGATCTCCCAGGCACATCCCATAATAAGTGTCCCATTAAGTGCAGTCCCAGGCTAACCCATGCAGACTCATGAGGGTGTCAATGGTCCACAGGGCTGAGGCAGCTGAAGCTCCAGTGGTAACAGCATCTGGACCTACTGAACATGGGTATGTGGCTTCTGCTCACCTCTGCTGACTTTCCTCTGGGTTGCACTGCGCCCTTGGACAGGAAACTTCATCCTCACCACCTGTCTGCATGGCACCTGAAAGAGAGGGGACCTTGGTCCTCTGGTCAATGTCTCTGCTTCCTACTGTAAGCCAACAACTAATGCAGGAACAGATGCGGAGGAGAACGATGAGAATAAGGCAGGGGGAAGAGAGTGTCTGTCTTAGGAGAGGAGGCTGGGAAAAGCTTGGCTTGTTTAGCCTAGCAAAATGAAAGCTGAGATGGGATCTGATTGCTATCTATAAATACATCAGGAGGATAAACACCAGGGAGAGAGGAGAGCAATTTAAGCCAAAGGACAATGTTGGCACAGGAACAAATGGGTCTAAACAGGCAATGAATAAATTTCAGCTGTGTATGAGAGGAAGGTTTCTAGGCATCAGAAGAGGGAGGCTCTGGAGCAGCCAGAGGGGACCAGTGGGAGCTTAACTCCTTCTGAGACCGCGTATTGACACGACGTCTGCCAGCTGGGAGCTGGACTTGGTAACCCAAATGGTCACTTCCCATCCTCTGTCTGTCCCTTCAGAGTGGACAAGTAGATGGACAAATCTGCCCCTTAGTTTAACTGCTCTGTCTACTCAGACTCCTGTCTCATGCATTTCTCTAGGTAGCATGTTTTCTTTCATTGTGAATGTCAGTAGCCTTCAGATGTTAAGTATGCTTGGCTCTGATAGGAACTCTGCTGTCTTTCACATAATCTGCACAAGTCAGAAATTCAGTTTACCCTGTATATGAATATAGACAATTTTAAACAGGATGCCATTTTAAATGGTATCAATTTTATTAAATTGAAGTTAAAAAGCAGTAAAAAAGTCAGAAATTTGAAAAACTGATAAAGAATAATTTAATGTAATCTTAATACTGATTTATTTTCATAAAAGCCTTTTTGGAAGCACTCTGACTGTAAAAATATTTTTTATTGTTTTTAGTTGTTTATTTCATTACCTTGTATTTTTGTCTTTCTAGTCAGTATATAAGTACGTAATATAATTTAATGTAACTCAAGAACAGACTGAAATTCAGATTTTTTGAATGGGAGCTCCTTCTAACATTTGACATGCTAGGGCAAAATAGCTGGGTTTTCTTTGTCTCCCTTTTGCTTTTTTAATAGTCTTTGCCATTGGTGCTTACAAGTTTTTAATTGCCTACGTGTATACATATGTGTACATACATCTATTTAGATTTTTATTATTTTTAATGTGTTCATTTTTCCTGAACTCTTTGAAGCAGAGACTAATTTGGTCTCATCTGTGCTTTATTAAGTTTTCAACTACCAACAGCACTTTCCAAAAACCTCCTGCCAGTTCAGCACTTAAACTCATCAAGTCTCAGTTTTATTCAGTAGCCCTCTGTTTAGGATACTTGCCAGGCCATTCATTCAGTCTCTGAATCTCTGCCTGAGATCATCTTTAACCCCCTAGCACCGCTTTTCCTGGTAATGTGTCCTAGGTTTGTCTTCTGTTCAAAAGGCTGGGGATGGGCATTGTTCTGACACTGACTGTTCTCAGTCCTTCCTGTTGGTGTTAGTCCATTTTGGATAAATAATTTGGTCCCTTCTATTTTAGCATTAGAATTATTTGTGTTCCCCCACCAAGTATTGAAGTATGGTATTCAAAGTGGAGCAGTCTGAGCAGAGGAGCCTGAGGGAGGCCTGCTTCAGCCTGCATTAATAACTTAGCAGTTGAGAGACCCACTTGAGAGGTAAGAAACCTTGGGTCAAATTGTTGCTCCGAATCTGTAAAGTACAAAATGGTTTTTTTTAAAAAATGGCCTACTTTAACCTGGTTCCTATTTTCACCTGTTGTAAATGGGTTCTTTATTATTATTTAATCAAACCAATTTTTTTCCGCAACTCAGCTGCCAAGCTGAACAAAATATTTCATGCCAATACGCAATGGGTTCACATAAATTCTTTCATGATGCTTCAGTACGTTTGTGTCCAGTCAATTGCCTGAGTGCAGCAGCTCTAGACCATTTCATACATTGTAAGTCTTAGGACATGCAGGCGCTAGACTGCGTTGTGCAGAAGAAAGACATCTGAGCTAGCTTTCGTTGTCTTGAGTACTGAAGCAGAATAGCCACATTAGCATGATACCTCACAAAAGTAGAGTAAATTAGGCCTGGAAATGTTGCACCCATTACTGTCACTACCAATTACAATAATTAATGTTATTCATCTCTAGGCAGTGGATTAAAACTGAACTAACCCATTAGTAACTGAATGTCATTGCGACTGGAGTGTTGTTGGATTGCCTGCGTGAAGGTGGTGATTTCATTTCAATTCCTATTGGCAAATGGCCATGTTCTTTAAATGAATAATAAATGAATACACAACAAGCAAACTCTTGGCTCCCTGGAGCTCTCCATTAACTGAAACAGTGCAGGACACAAACACATCTGTGTCAATTATTGAAAACTTCATCATGATACCAGATACTTCTGGCTCTGAATACAGAAAAGAGTTGAGGATTGAATGGATCACAGAGAGCAGAGGTGCACTATTTCTCCTTTGGGAAATCCCTCTAGAATAAGCATGTACCCATACCCATTTATAAGTTTCTTAGCAGCTGAATGAATGTCTGCTCCATTGTTGCTTGTTTGTACTATTTCCTGTTTGTTTCTTAAATGATCAGTTGCAATGAAACACATGACATAGAGAACAAGTCGTGACAGAGATCACTCCACAGTCCAAATACGTGTATTGCTATAATTAGATTATTTTGTGCATTTCTGCATAAGCAGTTTTAGAGACCCATTGCTTGCAATTTGCTAAGCATGGCTAGTGAAGAAAACCTCACTCATGTTCAATTCTATAAATAGCTAGTGCAATTAGACAATAGTTCAGTCTCTTTAGCTGATTCACTTCATCTGTCCATAGGGTGTTTTCCAGATCTGACCTTTTGCATCCTTATACTCCTTAGTCCTATTTAACGTATCTATAGGAAAGCTGACATGCTTTGACTCCCTGAATATGGTTGCTTTCTGTTTGCCCTCTGGTGAATGAGAAATAAGCAAGGACCATTGAATTCTTTAAGGAAGAAAACAAGACTCATGCAATTTATTAGAGACAACTATGAACAGGCTCTGTATATAGTCTGCATTGCTACATTGGTTCCTAGGCGATTTGCCAATGTTGGGTTGCAGTTTTAGTTTCTTGAAGACTTGTTTTTGTTGTTGTTTTGTTGTTTCTTTTTAAAATGAGTATTTCCACACAATGTGCAGGACTAGAAATGAGACAAAATTTGAACCCTAATGTGGAATTGATCACATGTAGCTGTTAGTCTGAAGAAAGATAGGTGAATATTTGTTGTGTGTGCTGTTAGACAGAGCAGCCAAGATGAGCCATTGACCTTGTGGTCCTGGCAGAGGGGTGCTGTAGGTGAAAGAACGACCTCTCTGAGCTACATACGCAACAGTTATCATCATTTGAATGAACATGGAGCAGGAATTACTTTCTTTGCATCACACCTGCTGGGTGCCTGGCATGCCACTCACCTGGGAGAAGATAAGCCTACTTTTCATTTGCTTTCTGGCCATGGCACCCAATTCCTGCATGTTTGTCCTCTTTATTGACCTCCTCAGCGTATAGTCATGTCCTGTTAAACTCTTAGGCTGTCATGTAAACTGAGCAAGACACATTCAGGTGTGGAATTTGAGGGAAAATCAATAACACACCAATTAGAGCACGTGCCTCTCAAATGCCCAAACTTCCAGGCAGAAGTCCATGAGCTCTCAGAGACAGAATGAAAGGTATATATTATTAGACTCCTACTGCTTCTCAAAAGCTTATCTCTGCATTTTGCCTACAGTATTAATAGAGACACAGCCTTCTAATTGCATTATATACATTATGTTACATTTGAGTCTTGGTAAAGCAAATTAATCAGCCGTGTCTAAAAATAATGACCATGGCTCTTTAAGCTAACTGTGCATCTCAGTCATCTAAAATGTAACTCCTACGTGGTTTGCAGTATCACCCATGCTCATAGACAAGCAAGATGTTCGTGCTGCAATATTTAGACCCTGTAATGCTTTCAATACATGAAAGATGCTCCTGATAATCATCTTTTCTATGCTTTATTTGTCCTTATTAAATTACTGAAAACCCTGGGCTGGGACTTCTGAATATTTGCCTTTGCCCTACACAATCCTCTTTAGCTCCAGGAGTTTACTCATGGGATGAAGCTTTAGATAAGGGTTTTCAATCCTGAGAAAGATTTAGCTATGTTAGTCAAGGTGAGTGATTGTAGCACCATAGGTCTATACAGGAGGCTACACAAGAGGCAACAACTGTCCAGGGGGCAGCTGAACAAGTGGCAGGAAATATTACAGTGACAAAGCTGCACAAGTCTCTATTTCCCAACTGAGACACGTGGCTTTAAACTCTTTTTGGGACCTCCTTTTTGGAGACTGACAGAATGTAAATCGTTTGTCTCTCACACGCCCTGCATTCATCATCTGCCCAGGTCCTGCAAGCCTTCAAAAAACACACTCCAACAGGTAGCCAGTGGTTTTGGCTATGCCAGTAAGAATATATTAGATTGCTGCAGGGGAGATTAGAGGAGAAGGGTATTACTTTTTCTCCCTGTGTTGCAGGGAAATGATATGTTTCACAGTCTGTGCTAACTGGAGAAGAACTCTCCTGAGACTTCATCCTATAAAGGAGTTTATTTACTCTCCAGCAAAAGAGTTACCCAGTAGCTAGGCTTTTGACTCAGTTGCCATGCTCTGAACACTGCCTATTCAGTGCTGCAAGTTCAGTAAGCTGCACAGAAAAACCACTGGAGAGACATGGGTACAGCATGACTAACTGAAGCTCTGTCGAAGAGAAAGAAGTTTTCTGTTCTTATTGCAGCAGTAAATCCCGTATTGTACAAACCACAGTAGCAATAGTGGTGGCATGGCACCCCACACCTCAACACAGGGTGGTGGCATGATCTAGTGAGTAGGGAAGCTCTCAGTAATCCTTTTTGCTGTTTTCTTTCCTACAGACACCAAAATGCCACTGAATTCACAAAGTCCTAGTTGGGATTTTCTTTTTCAGTTGCCTCTTTTGACAAGACACAGATGGCACTTTTATGCGACATCCATCAGTGTACCAGTTGCAATGCCTTACTGCGATCTCTTTGTCTCCATTGTTGTCCTGTTTTCTGTTGTGCTGGCTGTAAATGAATCAATTTGTGCAATTAGCACTGGAGCTGTAAAGTGCCTAATAACAGGGAAAACAGGAGTCTGTGCACTGAGGAAACTAGATGCACAAAATAACGCAACCAGATTGTAGGGTGTCATGATGTTGTGCAGTCTGACATTTTCTCATTTTTCAGAATATACTCATTGCAGTTTCAAGGTATTTGGAGGTATTACAGCAGCAAAGCTCTCAGCCCGCAAATTCTGTAAGTATCTGAAAGATACCACTGCTAATAAGTTTAACACAGACTCTGTGGTATGCCATTTGGCTTCAATGTAAAGCATGTGCTTCAGAATCAGCAGAATTGGTGTCTGAAGTAGTCACTGGCTAATATAAAACCTTACATAAAACTAAGATTTCCAAGGACTTCTTTGCCCAAATAAGTGGAAGTTGTTCAGTCTGTCTTCAAATGAAAAATAGCAACCTGGGCACTTTGTTGGCACAACAGAGGTGACGTGAGAAGGCACACGGGAAGGGTGCAATTTGATTGTCAGTAGGCTTGTTTGAAGCCTACGATAGCTGGGACTTAAAACGGACCACAAGCCAGACTCAAGTTGTACATGAGTCCAACTAGCAGCACGTTTCAGAGATCCAAGCCTTCAAAAAAATGTGCAGAAAACTCAGGGCTGCAGCTTATAGTGATTGATCTTGCTTACATTGTGTTGTCCAGCTTGGTGAGGCCTCTTTTCTAGCTCAGGTGGTTTTTTTCATGAACAGTAGACATCATGGCAGGAAAGAGTTCTGGCTTGCTGTTCTGGAGCCCCGACGAGGAAGCTTGTGCTAAAATGCTGTCCTGACCCTTAGAGAGGATCTCAAAGTGACATATTCATGCATGGCTGTCTGCATTTGGGATCCAGCACTAGTATCCACCAAATCAGCTTTCTCATGGATTTCCAATGAATTCAGTGGAATTAGTCATGTGCATAAATGTTACTCAGCTGTATGCATAGTGTCAGAACCTCAGACATGATGGACAAGTTAATTATAAATAGGTCAAAATGTGATGAAGCTCAAGTTGCTGTTGTAAAGTTTGTATCAGTTATTAAATATTCAGGCTACTTTCATAGTTGGACTGACGGCTCTAAGGTTACAAAGCAAGTCTCTAGTATTTATTACATGTCTTGTTCACTTCTTTTTGACTCTGTCTTGAACTGATGGAGACAAGGTGATTGATTTTTCTTTTCAAGCACCTATAACCTTTGTATTTTAATGGTTTCTTCGTGCAAATGTGGAAGGCAAGAATTTGAGGATATACACATTAGGGCTGAAAAGTTTAGAAGCAAACAGCTCTTACTTTGTGGTAGGGATACACATAGTTGATACAATGCCAATATTCACTCAATATGTAAGTGATATCACATGCTGTATTAGAGGACCTTTCAAGTTTTTCTTTCTTTATCCTACTCCCATCACACAAAATTCTTTTAACTATAGATAATAAAGGGTGTATGGGAGGTTGATTCCTAGATTTAGCTATAATACGTCAAGCATCCATTCTCTTTCAACTTTTAAGAAGAGAAACAACCTCACATCTTTAGCCTTGTACTAACACACAGCTGACACTAACTGCCCTTGCCATCACCACCAGGTTAAAGGGTGTTCTGATAATTAAAAATGCACAAAGTCACACGTCTCATTTATCTCCAGACCTGAGGCCCCGTTATCATGTCAGCTCACTTGCTCAACCTGAAATCATTATAGAAAGAAATTAAAGAAAAAATTGTAACATAACAAATATCCCTTAATCAATTGCCCTCTGACATCTCTTACTCAAAGGCTGGAACTTGCAAAACAAATTAGTGTAGTAAGCTCAATACGTACAGCAGATGGCATGGGCATTATAATAAAAGTAGATGAAATAAAACCCCAAATAATTTATAATTATTTTTAACTATTGATTCCGCTAAAACGTTTTTTTTCCTTCAGGGACTGAAGACAGAAATATTATCTAGGTGCTTTATTACATATTGTATACTTTTTTCCCTATGTACTGAGCTGAAAAAAGCCTTGCACCTAAGCATTCAGGAAAAAAGCCTTTTATATAAAAGTTTAAATAAATTTGCTATCTATTCCAAGGAGTTTAAACAGGATTACAAAGTCATATTTTAAACAAAACTGCTTTATGAAGTGATTTTGGAGGGGGAAACTACATATCTAAATCTCTTAGCTTTATGGGGCATATCCATCTGCATCAGTTACACTGCATTATGTTGTTTCATAAAATGTCATAGCATCTTATAGGACACATTTTTTCTGAAAACTATTCTTACTGAAATGGTAGGGTATGCTGCTCTCAAGGAAAGTGAGAGCTAGCAATGCATGACAATATACAGCTGAAGGGAAAAGAGAAAAACCAAAGACAAGAAACTTATTTCAACTGTCCCTTAGAAATAATATATTCTGAAGAAAGGAGAAAAAAATCTAAATAACAGTATGCCTACACGTGTATTAGCAGGTGATAAAAAAATGTCTAAACCTTGATTTAGGCAATCTCACATCCCAGCTCAGTAAATATTTTTTTCTAATGGGGGCTGCACATATGTCATTGTGATTGCTACAGTGAACAGTTTCATTTCCAAAGCCCACTCCAAAGCCCAGAAGATGAAAGAAATAACATCTATAAAAAGTTTAAGCGTGACTGGTTACATGCTTCCCAGTTTAGGGAATTATTTGCACAGCTTAACTCCATCTGTAGGCTAGCATTTGTCTAATACAACTGACCTCGAAACTACTTCAGCACACAATGAAATGTATGCACTGAATTAAAACTGTCATGCAGACTTAGGATCTTGTTAAATTATTTAACCTATTAGTGTAGCTGAGAATTAATTTAGGTAAAGAGAACTTGCCCCTGTTAATTTACAGAGCTTAACAATGTCTCATACACAGCAAACAGGTGAGTTAAACATGTTTTTTTATTCAGCCAAACACCACTGATCTACACAAAGAGCTGTAAATCTTTCCCTTGCTGGAAGGAGAGAGACTTTCAGATCCCCTGGGCAGGTCCCACTGACATAAACATGGGGATTGATTACTGGGGATAAAGGTTATAAGACTACGTGATTTCCATACCATGTAGGACACCACGTAGCAAACTTGGTGGTGAGTAAATATTGCCAAAATGAGTATTACTGGATTTATTAACAGCTCCATCAGCTACTTTATGTGATTTCCACAGTCACCTGAAGTTCCTAATTTCAAAGTAGCATCTCATTATGTGCTGTACCAACCCCTCAGAGGGTCAGATGTTGAAGGACAGCACTTGTCTGAAATGAGTTTTATACTCCAAAGTGCAACTGAACTCTGTTCAAAGGAGGGAAGCATAATTTCTTAGGAAATTTCGATGCTGTTTACATTTTCCTTGGTTAAAAATGGTGCCATGTTTAAAAAAAATAAAAGCATTATCTGTACCATTTCATCACTGTTTAGATCAAAGTTTTATTTGAAGTTACTACAGAATTGTTTTGCTTGTTGGGAATACAGTGTTCAGAAACAACGGCATTTTTCTCACACAAAACACCAGTAAAAAACGTTTCCTGAAACCTCTCCCTACCAAAACCAACCAAAAAAGCCATGTGACAGGCTGTCGTTCTAACAATATAGGAGAGGAAAATGAATAATCAAAAGAGGCTACAGCACAGGAAGGCTGAGGATTTGCTGTGTTCACCTCCTGGCATGCTATTTTTACCTAGCCACACGCTGTAAGCATTTGATGGTGGGGTAAAGTTGTGCTGGAGAAAGTAAAGGTCCCACAGGTGTGTGGGCAAGAGAGGCAGTGAATCCTGCTGCCAACGTTGCCCCAGAGTTGGAGGATGGCCTGACTGGGCAGAAGTGGGGGAAGGACCCTGGGGCTGGGCAGAAGAGTTCGCCTTTGAGTCAGTAGGGTGCTGTTGTCAGTGTAAGGGTCCCCACCTTGTGCACACAAAATGCAGTAATCAGCACTAACCAACACCTTGATGGGCCATTGTAACTGAGCCTTCACTGCACGTACAAGGAAGACACAGCTACTCTTTTTGTTTATCTTTGGGGAGATTTGCAAGACACCTTCCAGAGCTTCATGGGGAAATCTGCAGAACTGTTCACAATCCTCTGTTAACCAGGCCTGTAGAGATTTTTGAGTTGCCTTTATAGGTATTTAATTTCACAAGACATATGCTCTACAGCTTCCAAGCCCAAGCACTAAGTTCTTTTATCTAGCAGAAAAAGTTTGTTAATAAAGTAAAAGTCTGCCTGCCCTTCTCATTATAGCGGAGTGACACCATGATGGCTGTCATGTTTTTTGGTCATGTTTTTTGCTCTGATATAAAGGTCTCTCCTAGGACACAAGGAGGGATGTGCACTGGCTGTCAGGGCAAGCTCTGCCCTCGGCTTCCAAGCCAGAGCTGGCATCTGGCATGAAACTGGCTTTATATCTTGTGCCCTCAAAAAATCAGAATTTGATTTTGTCCAACCAAAGCTTCCTTTCCATTAACATTTCAAATTGAAATATTATTAAGGAATTCCTACATATCATTTCAGAAGGTTCATTTGGAAGCAGATGGGTGGGAGGAAACCTGCTCAAACTGTATTAACCAGGTCTGTCAGACCAGTCAGCATCACTTCAGAGTAAGGAGGTTATCCATAGACCTGAAGGGACTACTTGAGACATTTTACTGTATTATAGGCTACTTCTGTCTTCTAACCCAGGTGCTCCTTCCATGCTTGAATCTGGGTTTTGCAAGAGGCTTTTTTGCAAGATATTCGCATTCTGTGTTTTCTTGGTGCATCCCCAGGCAAGCAACCATATACCTGATGTCTTGTTTCTCACGATATAATTGCTAACCTGTGTCATAGCTAGTTATGTAAGGTTTGCAACATGAACAGGGTGTGCTGCTGAAAAGCCTTTTGTTTTCCAACACAGTTCTTTTCATTTAGAAGTCGTGCTATGAAATTAAGGGAGGAGCAGAATCCTACAATTTCTTTATTTTTAATAAAAAAAAGTCAAAGAAACACATACAGACTTCTGCCCTCAACCCAACAAAACAAAAATGGCTACACAGGAACCTTTAGGAATGAAGAATCAGTGCAAATTCTGCACAAAACAGAGATGTTTTTTATTTTTTCATGAGCATTTTATCTTTTTCTTTCTTTTATCAAACATATATAACCTTCTGTTTAAAACTTGTGTTATAGCAGCTTTTAAAACTTAATGCATTAGAGAAAGGCAAAGAAAACAAAAAAACCCACCCTAACATAACCACATTTAGTCACACTTCTGTGGGGTTGAAGGATGGTGTTTTTATGAAACTCATTGAAGAACGTCTCCTGGGACATCGCTCCCAAGAGAAGTGGTGGCTTCAAGGCTGATTATCTCTTTGCAGTATCATAAAAGCAAAATAGCATTGGTTGAATGCTGGAAGTGCTCCAACTGTATCCTTCTGCCCTGTCTGAACCCCCAGCACATCCACTTTCACAGAAAGTAAGTTTTTACAATAACACAAAAGGTGGTCTCTCTGAGATAATTCCTACTTTTCCAGAAGAGGAGTATAAAAAAGCTCCTGAAGTTTGAGTAAATGAGAAAGTTGTTTCCCTGCTTTGGGATTCTTAAAGGTTAGGAGAGGCAGAAATCACCAGCAGTTAGGAACAACTGAAAATAAACCATTGAAGAAGACAAGAAGAAATAAGGTAAAGGAAGGTAATCACGACTGGATCTTGGGTATTGTTTAGCTCCCAATAAGCTTTCATGGCTGTTTCTACAACCTTATTTATCAGACATCCCCCCTCCCACTGTGTTAATGATGTGGGAAGTGACCTGCCTACTTATTTTCTGACTTCATACTTAGCAAGGTGGCAGCATGCTGAACAGCTGACTGTGTGCAAGGCATTGTGGATCAGATCCACACACTATGTGACTGATGATTGTAACATCTCTGAAAAAGTATACACCAAGTTCCAGATTTGTATTTGCTTTGAGTAGATAATGGCATTTTCTCTCAAGCAAGCTTTTCTTTCCTTTCTGCTCAGCATGATCATCAGGCATCAGGCTGAAGTGGCACATATATTATTCTAATTAACTCCCTTAAATTTCAGAAGGAATGCCTCTGTGACTGCATGGGGCTCAATAGAAATTCCCCATGAACTCCACACATTTCACTCCTGTCAGTGTTTGCAAGCCATGAGCAGCTCACAAACATACCAAATCCTTTTGCAGAGCAGCTCTCCACTGTTTCCTGGAGCGAGGCTTTTTATCCCCATCTCTCTTGCTCCTGCAGCTTGTGGCCTTTGTCTTCCATGCTTTTTCCCATTTATGAATGTTACTGGGGAGTCTTGAATATAGACTGAGGAGGGCATTGCCACCAGTGGTACATCTAAGAGGAAGTGTCTGGGGTGTCGGATCTGTGAGTTAGCCCCACTGATGTGATACTCTGGCCCTCTGCAGGAAGTGTTTTTTCTGTCCAGCATGTGTTCATCACCCGCATTTCAAGACTTGCTTGTGTTTGCCTTTGAAGTTTCTCTGTGGCCATAGTAAATGTGCAGGCTCCCTGCAGTGAGAGAAATGTGGAACTGGACGGTGGGAGTTGTGGGCAGCTGATGTAGACACAGGATGAGGTGTGCTCATGATCTGTGTGAGCTGATAGAAGAAATGAGTAAGAAACAAAGCAGGATGTAACCCTTGATTTGGAGTAATACTGCATCTGCCTCAGCTCTGAATGCAATTGTATCTTCCTTTTCCTCTTTAGCAAAACCCTGCAGAGATTCCCTTGGAGAGCACAGTGGTCTAGGAAGAAGTAAAGCTTCAGCTGGAAACCAATTGCTTTCCAGTTTAAGAGCTTTCCAGCTCCTTCCAAGATCAACATGGTAAAACAGTACAGCTGCATACCTGCAGACAGTAAAATGGCAGAGCAAATTGCTCACACAGAAGAAACACTGTGCTGCTGTACCCCAGAAGACACTTTCAAAACTCCATAGGACAGCTGTGCAGATTGCTTTGACATAGACAGGAAAAGCAATTATTTGTGCATAAGATGAAATGATAGCTTTTAAACTATGAAAGCAGCTACAAGTTGTATGTTTAAGTTTCATGAGACATAACAGGCTTCCAAATCAAGTAACAAACCTTAAACTGAGGGACTTAATCAGACATAGCTGAGACAGGAGCTGAACCCAATGGAGGATTCCTCTCCCTAGTCCATACTAAGTTACATTTCACATCTATATAGCCTGAAACTTCAGCATTTCTCAAGAGAAAATGTACAAACAGGTTAAATCCTGGGAGAACACCTACTGATTTCAACAATTTTATTTGAAAATATTAACTATCTCCTGGTTCAGAGCACATGTACATCCCCAGTATATTCCTTTGGCTGCATCAGAAAGGTGCCTGAAGAGAATTAATTTCTGTTCCCCACTCTTTCCTGACATTGTGTGTCACCGTGCAGAGAGCACTGGACATTTTGATCTCCACAGAGGTTAAATCCTTAGAGGTGATTGTACTGTGACTAATTCAGGGACACCCTGATCTCTCCTGTTACATCTCATGATGCAGTAACCTAAGTAACAGTAGGCACACCTCTTAAAAGACCATGCAGAGCTGTATGTCACTACTACACATCTAACTGCTACCATGTGTAACTGTGCTTTCTGTGTATGTATGTGTGCTGCTTCTGCTTTTCAACCTCCAAATTCTGGAGGTTGCAAAGTGAGCAACTACATTGCATCTTTGTTAAAGGCCAGCAGAAAAGATCCCTGAGGAACGCCAACTTCTCATGAAACACGAAGCATCCCTTGTGTTAACTTAACTAGTTTTAACTGCACATCGACAAGGTATTGTTTGGCTTTTTATTTCTCCAATTAGAGGGTGTCATGTGCAGTGCATCCCACCAACCAGGAATTAGGGAGAGCTACCCGGGGACTTCTCACTGTCAGTGAAGGTTGCAAACTGTCCTCATTAGCATGCAGCCTACTGAAAGAAGTGTAAGTAAGCCTTTGCATTAAGAAAGGAAAGAGTCTGTGCCCCAGAATACTGATTGCTGTGAAAAGCAATGCTACAGTAGAAGGCATTAGGTGGGAGAATGTTTTTGAGAGCAGAGTGTAAAGAGGGTTTGGCTGTTTCAGGTCAAGCACTTGATTTTAAGGGACTCTCAATCGATATGTAGCCTAAACCTGGAGTGAACATCTTTCTACTTTTCACAATGAGAGCCTTTCTCTTCAGGACTAGTGCTTCAAAAATCAGGCGTGATCTTGAGCTACCAACTTCATACCTCAAGCTGAACTTACTTTGCAAAATTACTTCAGGATTTTGGTTTGTCTCTTACAGGGATTTGATGGGATGGGGGCAGAACCTGGCCAAATAACCGCCTGCCAAGCAAGCACCAGCTTCAGAGCTCAGCCTGATCTTCAGAAGCTCACAGCTTCAAAGGCTTAGGCTCAGCTCCCTCTCTGATCTCCAAGCGGGGTACAACTACATTGCTTTCAGTCCCTCTGCAACTTTCTCATGGTCCAGCGAAAAAGCAGTCACCTCCTCCAACACGAGTGCTGTAGTCAGTAAATACAACTGCATACAAATTGCTTCCCCCTTGCAATATGTCCTTGCACCTGTCAGATCGGCCTTGGCTCGGGTTATGCTGGGGCTCCCTGGTGCCATCGGCTCCCAAGGGAACTGCAACTGGGAGAGCAGTGGAGGGAAACATGCTACACATCTTCCCACCCTGCTAAGCTCTCAGACTCTCCTAGAGTCTCCGTCAGCATCTGCTGCTTGTTTCAAGTCATGATAGACATTTTGGACAGCACAGTCCAGGTTTGAGTCTCAAAAGGTATGTGTGAATGAGGTAATGTATTTGGGGGAGTTGTGGTAATTAATTACCTTCTGTATTGTACTTAGTCTTAAGGTTACTCAGGCAACCTAGATATCAATATGTATATAACCGAGTATTAAATCAGTTGCTGTTTTCCACAGAGCATTTGCATTCTGTCCCTTGTTATGAAAGTGATCTGCTGGCACCATCAGTCAGTAGTTGCCTTGCATACATAACCCTATAACTAGAAATAAAATCTTGTAATTATTACCTAAAAGCATAGGTATTTGTACTGCTTTCCCATTGTGATGGTGGTTTTTAACTGGCATGTTTGGTTCTTATTCATACGCTCCTGTAACAGAGGATTTTCAGAGCTGCCTTTGGATGCATTGTATAGAGAAAGCTTTTACAGGAAACTTTTGTATTAAAAGAGGTGTGTCTGCAGGTCTTGCTCAGAATTTGTTCTCCATCATCTTTCTTAACAGTAATGCTGAAATTGAAAGAGGCCCTGCCCTATTCATTTACAGGGGAAAAATTACACGTATTGTATGTGGTTCTTCATAGGCCTCCTACAATTGCCTTTTAAAGCTTTTCTACATACTGGTTTCCCTCAGAGGTCATAAAAAAGTTCACAGATGTTGATGTTTGAAGACATCTAGCTGACTTTGTCTTGTAAGTGTCCTGATCTAGGAACTAGGTAAAATGGGCTGCATATTTTGTTGCATATTTGAGGAATGTAGGACGGTTGTCAG